>BMAU01000497.1:0-16110 GCA_019973935.1 Trichonephila clavipes | reverse complement strand
GAATAACTGAATGCCTCACCCCCCGATTTTTGGCAGTGAAATTTAGGGGTCACAAAAGAGATAGACATCTCCCGCTTCGCTTGCTTTGTGTGAGGCGAAGGGACATAACAAGAGACGGCCAACGCATTCTTTGAGGACGTTCCGACGTCCCACCCATTTCCTTTAGAGACTCCATATGCCGAACCTTTATTTCCTAAGATCCGGAAAAATAATCTGTGCAATTTCCGCTAATCATCAACCTCAAAGGCAATTCAGTTTCTTTATTTTCTTACGAATTAGTTTAGAAAATTTACATTTCCTTTTAAACTTCATAGATATCAATCCTAATTAGTGATATTCTAAAGTAATATTATTTTTAATTTTTCATGCCTGTAATACTTGTTTATGATTACATTTTAAATCAGCCTAATATATCTCCTTTCACTTTTTAATCGATGTAATCTTTGCTCAAACGTGAATGGGATTTTTTAAGCGATATTTTTTTAACAAATTAGCTTATTTTTATATACATAGATGGGAACTGAGGAAAAATACTCTGAAACTATAGTATGATCATGGAATGTACATTGAAAAAACTATTTAAGTTTTCAATAAACAACAAGTTTATTATTAACTGTAGTAATAAATTTTTTGGGTGGGGCGGGTGAGTTTGTACGGAATTAGTGATTTCTAATATTCAATAACGCATGCTTTTTTGTGGATTATTTCGAATGCGAACGTTATTTCTTGGCATTGAGTCATCTTAATACAACCTAATTGGAAGGAAACAAAGATGCTGGCATTGAGTTTCAGGCTTTTAAAAATTAAAATTTGTTGGATTTAAGGAAATTTGTTTTATAAAAATTTCACATATGACAAAAAAAGAAGAAATTATAACTGATAATATATATACACTTTACTTATTCTTAAGATTTTAAAGACTGTAAACATTTACCACTTTGTAATAAGAAAAAGGTAAAAGTAAGAGAAATTTTTATATAAGTATTAACATTGATTCTGATGCTATAAAATGTAATAAAACTTTATAAATTTATAGATGACATACAGATTTGTGAACAAAATGTTGGTTTTTTCAAACTCGCGTTGAATCTCACTCAAAATAAAACATTTTAAAGATGTTACAATGTTGATAAAAAGTATAAAAGCTGATCACACATATACACAGAAAATATTATATTATTTTAGGAATAATATTGAAGCTGGAGTAGTAGTGCGTACGCTTCCACACAGGTGAGTTTAAAACCCTAGGCTGGGCATGGGTGACTCAGCCTTTTAACCTTTCAGTGAGTCGATAAATGAGTGGTGCCATGCTTGCTTTGGAAACTAAACACTGAGTTCGCGTCATCCTTGACCACGACATGACCGAAGCATCTGCTTCACGCAAATCAGCGTCCAAGGTCACGTATACTGAGATGGGCACAGCAGGTCTTGGCTCTCATGGGCTGTTGCGGGCACTGAGTTAAGGAATAAAATACAAGAACATCTTATTCTGTATTCAGATTTTTCAGAACGTGTTCGAAATAGCCTTAGAGCGCCCCCGAACACTAATTGTACTATTGTACATAAAATGCGTGACTCACGAATAAATAGGGCGAAAAAAAATGAGAGCGAACATATTATTTTAATTTAAATGTAACTATCTGTTCGACTACGTTCAGATTATATTTATTTTCAGATACTTTGGATTGGATAATTTTTTTTTTTTTTAATTATCAATACTGCAGAATTTCTAAGTTTGAAATTCCCCATTTTCCTTTTCTTAGAGAAACTTGTGTTTGAAATCGCCTGTGATAATTACTACTGATTTCAGTTCAAAGATTTCTTTTCCTTTTAAAGGAGACATTTCCTACGAATTTAAACCACATTCCACCAAGATTTCTTTTTTCAGTATTATTAAAGGCATTGAATGAAATAGTATAAAACATTGATTATATTATATAAAACACTAATCACAATGATAACTATTGCACATATAAGGGAAACGCTTATTTCATTTCAGTCAAAGGTATAATAACCTAAAGCAAATTTAAATTAATTTATCAAGGTAAAATTTATTTATATTTTGATTTTTCAGTAAATGTTGAAAATGTTATGATTTATTTTGATTCTGTTAAACGCAGTAATTTCGTACATACAAACTCAAATTATCGTGTTAACTCTTAAATTAATTAATTTTGAAAGACAAATAATAATATAATTATTTGAACATTTAGATACATACAATGAATTTAAAAATGGAAAGAAAAAGCAAAATTTTGCCTGTCTCTCTATGTCATAATGTAAAATCTCAAATCGATAATGGGCTGTTTTATAATCATATATAGTACTCTGAAGCTCTCTATATTTTTATAATGGAAAATATTTGCTTTAAGACACATATATAATTCTTTAACAAATAACAAAATTACATTAACTATATGGGAGTTAAAAAAATCTTATAACTATTGAACATCTGTATACCTATAGACATGTTAATATTCAACTAAGCTATCTTATTGTGGTTAATCAATTTATAATTGCTTCTCTGAGAATTAATTGGTTATTTATACAACACTCTGTTAAGAATTTTTGTATACTTACTTTCTTAAAAGAATAAAAACATTGATAAATGTCTATTTTTATTGCCTCGATAATTCATTCTGTTTTGATGCATTAGATTTCATAATAATTATTGAATCTTAAGATTAAGTTTACATTTTTACACCAAGCATTTTTCAAGGATTAAAATTATATGATAATGTTCATCTTTGATCTAATTGTTCCTATGTATGCTGAAAATTATGATAATCGATTAACAATGACAGGTAAATGTGATAAATGGCAGGAATGTGGCGTTAACTTAATACTTTATCTCAAAATCATAAATAAATGTCACTTGTTAAACAGTATCACATTGTAGATTCCACATGTTTTTACAGCTGTGGTAGCCGAGTGATCACAATTGAGGGATTCCATCATCTAGCAGGGCTCTAATACACGTTAACTTTCTAAATGCTTAAAGTACTTTTTCATTGCCGTCATAACATAATCGACTGGGTTCCAGGTCGGATATCATCCTCGTTACTTGATTGTTATTCAAAATAATGAGGTCCGTCTCATTGCGATATCCCTCATATTTTTCCTCTGAATGAGACATTAATAAACTATCGATTTATTTGCATGTTCTTAAAAATAAATCCTTTAAATACAAAGTTAATAAATGTAAAATTAAAAATTTTCCAACTGTAATGTACTGCTTTCGTTAGCATAAAATATCAAATCCTTTGAATATCAGATATTTGGTATCTGCCGTTTTTAGAATTATATTTGTAGTACAAATATTAGAATATACGTAAAATAAAATTATTCATTCAGATCTGAACCGAAAACCATTATTTTTGGCAGAACGGAAACCGGAAGAGAAACGATATATATATTTTTATAGTTGAACTGGAACAAAAATTACGGTTCGAAGTCCTGGCTCTATATATTTAGAAATCACTTATTCAAGGTATTATTCCAAGAAAAAAAAATTAGAAAAAAAGTGTACTCTTCCAGATATACATTTGGATAAAGAATTTGATTTCTTTTAACTGAACAATATTTCGATATATGTAGAAGTCTAATTTTTTTCCAGGAGCTTTTCTTATTTTAAAGTTAACATTTTTTTTTCCCCAGAGTATAATGCACTCATGAATTTCGATCTTATTTTCTGTGTTCAAATAGTGCGTTATACGCCGGCTTTACGGTAATTAATTGTTTCTATAACTGTTACGGTTATTTTATTTCAGACATATATGTTTAGTTTGTTGGGTTAACTGACAAATAATCATTTTTTTTAAACAAATTCTTACATTTTTTTTTTTCGTATAATATTAGTGGTGTTTCGAAAATTTACTGAGTGCGTACTTTATACTTCCAACGCCATTGTGCTCATAAATAACGAAATAAAATGGAAAGAAAGTACAAATACATTTTAAAACGATACCAGAACACACGTGAATATAAAGATATATATTTCTCGAAAATTAAGCCCATTTCTGGATATTTTAAAATAAACTTTAAATTACTACTATATATATATATATTCTAAGAATGAAAATGTTGGAAAAAGAAATTTTTCTAAATGAGAGAGAGAGAGAGAGATTTCGTTTAAATAATTTCTGCTACGTTTTTATACTTTCTTGATTATCTCTTATTGTAACCATAAGAAAGTCAATAATTAGTGTGTGAAAATTCTTGTAAATAATATGCAAAATCTAAATAAGTTTTTGGAAATTATAATTTAATGGCTAATTTTTATTTTTGCTCGAAAACGTATTATTTTATGTCATATTTTCGTATTAATTCTCGAGCAGTAGCTTTACAGGAGGAAACATACTTTAGGAAAGGAGAAAATTGATGTGCTTCGAGTGACACAACATCGATCAGTAAATATTTCTTAAGATGAATCCAAATTCCATTAATGACTATATCTTCATTATGCGTGCCTGTTATAAAACAAACTATTCTCTATAATAAACCACTGATGAAGGGATTCAAGTGGTACTCTATTTCAGGACTTTTTGATTTAAACCCTGAATGAAGATTTGTATGTGTGAGCATGTTAGAAGAGGAAAACCTCTAAAATAATTGCAAAATTGAGAATTATGTGAATAAATGTGTTGATGATATACTTGAGCGAATAATATGGATGTGATATGGAAGTTAGAACAGTGAGGTGTTTCTTATACAATAGCCACGAATCACTTTATTTATAGTACTTTACTAAAGATAGAAAATAAAAATTTATGTATAAGTTTATTTATATAGTTAAGTTTATAATAGCTAAAATTTTGCAGTAAATTTAATTCTAAAATTTAAAAGGAAACAGAGTATTAGACGAATTTTTTTAGAAATGTGAATAAATGAGTCTTTCACACATACAGAAAAAACAAATCACTAATTACAAAAATGAACTTAAGCTAATAATTAAAAATATCACTTGCCTGTACAAATTCATTCTGATATAAGAACGAATTCATTTACCTTTAAAATGTACATTGATATTACCAATAAATATATATTATAAAAAAACATAAATTTTCTTTATTTATAAGTGACTTCTTTTTTTTTCTTACATAAGGATAAAACTCGAAACATGTAATTCATTTTACAAAGTATTATTAATCACAGTAAATGGATTATTAAAAATTATATAACAATTTTTATTTGTAATTGAGTTCCTCATTTTACTAAGCTCAAATATATATTTCTTCTACAAAATTGAATCCATTAAAAATATTTTGATTTACGTGAATGAAAAAAGAACCGATTGTTATTTTTACAGTGAAAATTTCATACGCAAGGGAATTTAGCTGTTATACTCAAGACACGGAAGAAAAAAACTGCCTGAAAAACAATCTCCCAAATTGGGACAAAACTTTTATGTTTCAATGAACCACAACGGCATAGAAAAATGCTATAACGCCAAACCAGGCAACCCGGAATAATGACATCATTGCACATCTACCAATGACAAGCAACCTCTTTTTCTTTGACAGTGCCGAAGAGGAATGCCCGAGGGTGTGAGGAACTCAAAAAGTGCTCTTTATTTAAGGTGATGGCGGGCCATTAGTTTAACACCTTACATGACATCTAGATGGTGTTGGCTATTGCGAAATTTTTGGCACAAATATTTGTCTCAAGACTCCCAAGATGGGCAATAAATTTCTCTATCGGGTAACCTTTTCAATGAAATTCTCCCTTCAGCGAAAGGAACACGCGGGGGCGAAGAGAGGGTGACAGTCAAAACTGGTAAAATAAATGTTAGCTCTTTTTTTTTTTCTTTTTTTTTCGGGGAGGGGGTTAAAGCAGCAGAGTGAATGTTGACCATGAAAGACTTTGATTTTTAGATTTCGAGAGGAGTACGGTCGCGTCATCTGCTCCGTACTTTTTGATTCTTGTCGACATGACGTCGTCCACAGACTGGTCGAAAGGACAGTTTTTATCTGAGCCAACGCAAACTACCCTCACCATCTCCGGATCATAGCCGGCGATGACCACATTGCCGGAATGCCTGACCTATTCGAGAGGCGATCCAGGCAAGGGAATGTTTACGCGGCATGAGCCCGTAAACTTACCAATGCAAGGCCGAATGATCCCAAACTGCAGAGCTACCACCAAGTGACGAAAGGCAGGTGAGAGCGTCGAACTTCTTCCTAGTCAAGCTAAACGTTCCTCTTTTTTCAAATCCCTGCCTCCGAGAAAGAACAACTCGATAAGATCGTTCTCCGCGTTAAGAATAGGGTTAGCGACCCTCCCGCGGAGAAGAATGAAGGAGAAAAAGCCGGCAGCGGCTCCTCCTCCCCCGCCTCACCCCGTTCCAAGGGTAGAAGGCGAAACGGAGCGTCGATGCTGACGGCTTCGCTCCCCCCAAGCAACTTGTTCGAAAGTTCGCTCTCCCCTCGCTCGACCCTCCTCGCCGCCCCTTCTTCCGCGCCTATTTTGACAGCTACTTTGGAAGAACAGGGCGAAGAGGGAATGGATACTAATATCGATGTACCGCTAAGTCAGGGAAGAGGTGCCTGTCGCGACAAAAAGCCGCGCATCCCGCCGTTCTTCGTCTCGCCCAAAGGGTGATTGAGGCAGTTGTTGGCGTTAGCCAAGCTGATCGCCCTCCTTCCAATCCCAAATGTCAGGAAGGTTCCTAAAGGTCACTGTGGCCGACGATGTCGACTACAGGGCCCTTAGCAAATGGCTGGAATCTTCCAAGGTCGAGTTTAAAAGCTTCATGTTGAAGCAGGACCGACCCGTCAAAGTCGTAATTCGTGGCCTCCTCCAACACGGAGCCGGAGGAAATCAAAACCGAAATTGAAGCGGAAGGCTTCAAGGTGCTCAAAATCTCAGATGAAGAATTACAGGACAAAGGCTCCCATGCCATTGTTCTATCTTTCAAATCGAGAACGGCGTGGATGCGCCAAAAATATGTACGACTTCACGGAGTTGTTCGGTACCCGCATCGAAGTTAAACCCTTCGATCGCGGGAACAAAGTGAACCAGTGCTGGAGATGTCAGGGGTGGTTTCACTCCTCAGAGGTGTGCCACCTCCTCCCCGCTGTGTAAAGTGTGCAGGACCCCACGCGGCCAAAGATGCACACTCGAGTTCGAGGTGCCCATGAAGTGCGTTTAACTGCTCGGGCGCTCATGCGGCCAACTGGAGTGTCGGTGCCCTAAGCACCCAAATAATAGTAAAAGGAAAAACCAAACTAAAAATAAAAACGGCCCTAAGCCAAATAATTCTAATAAAAAAATAATGTAATCAATAAGCAACCTGCGCAGGCACCTCGACCTGATATTTCTAAGGCGAGAAAAGTCTCGCCTAATCTGGACTACTCTAAAGTAGTCCAGAACAAAATTCCCAAGGAGCATGTTAGCCCTTCTACATCTAATCCGAATTACGACCGGCCCCTGAAAGATGCCAGCATAAATGCCGGCCTCTTAAAGGATTTGTTTAAGGTGATAGAGGAAGAACCCTCTATTGACAAGCAAACTTTTGCAGGACGTTTAAAACTCCCTTTCTACGCTCCGTTTGGCATCTGCGGACGTAGATAAAACCTACGCAATTTTCGAAGCCTATTGCAGGCTTCGCTCCTCCAGGCTTAACTTTCCCCGCCCACGTGAGTACTTCTTTAAAGATTGGATTTTGGAACGCAAGTTCCTTTGCGTAAAAATCCATGGGTACGCGATTTTGTTTCAGAGCAAAACCTTGACATGTTTTTGGTCCAGGAAACCTGGCTTGAGCCGGGTATCGACCCCCAGATCGCAAACTATCGTCTTACTAAAGACGATAGAATCGAATTCCCCCATACCGCAACGCGAGGCGGCACAGCCATTTATTGTAAAAATGAGATCGTGCACCACAGGGTCCCCCTTCCTAATTTACAAGGAATGGACGCCACTGTGGGTCAAATTAAAATTAATAATTTCCCTCCCATTAATATTGTATCGGCCTACGTCAGAAGAAGAGTAGGCCATAGTTTTGAGTAGAGGATTTTAAGAAAATTTTCAATTCTGGCAGTAATTGTATCAGCGCTGGTGACTACAACGCAGCTCATGTGAGTTGGCACAATGCCAAGTCGACCCGTTTCTGGGCAAGCGCTGCATAGGCTAATTCGCGACCTTCAGGGAGCGAAATTAGTCGCACCGCAGACTGCCACACACACCTCAATCGCGTCAGCGGTTCGGAAGTGTCATCGACTTGGCGGTGTTCAAGCACATTCGCTTTCAACCATAGTGTCAGAGTTATTAACGATCTCAGCTCTGATCACTACCCCGTAATTCTTGAAATTAATTTAATTACTTCAATTGTTAAAATCCAGAGCATCTTTCAAATCCACTGGTTTAATTTTAAATTTGCTCTTAATAAGAAACCCCCTCCCCACTGTTGAGCTCACCAGCAATGATAATATTGAGTTAGCTATTTCTGAACTCAATCAAAAATTTCACTGAGGGCTTTCGTTGAGGCCTCAAAACCAAAATTTAATAATGCTCCGAAAATCCTCTCCCCCCGAGATTAAATTCAAAATTTATCAACGAAACAGGTTACGGAAATTTTGGCAAAAGAACTAGGTGTCCTAGTATTTATTCTCAATTCCGTACCCCCAGTCGTGAGATAGCAAAGGATATCCAAGCATATTCCCGCGTACAGTGGGAAAAGCACATTGAGGCTTTATCGCCCGTTGACAACACTCTTTGGAGGAAATCCTCTGTTACGTAAGCCTTTTCAATCCATTCCCCCTTGAAAGGGGCTCTTGGCAGTATCGCGATAACCCCTATTGAAAAGGCGGAGGTTATCGCAGACAGTTTGCAAGTTCAATTCGAACCCACCACGTCGCTGGTCGAGAACTTTTCGACCAACGCATACACGATGAAGTTGGCTAACTTCATCAATACCCCACACGTTCAAGAAATTGAACCGACCACTCCAACGGAAGTCTTATCTTACGTACAGAGACTCAAGCCCAAAATCCCCGGACTTGATCAGATTTCTAATCGTATGATTAAAAACCTCCCCTTAAATTCCTTCTATTTATCACTCTGCTGATAAATCAACTTTTTAAAAATAATTATTTCCCAAATTCATGGAAAACGGCCGTGGTCATTCCTATCCTAAAGCCGGATAAAGATTCGGCTTTACCCTCAACTACCGTCCAATCTCATTACTTTTTCTTGTTTGAGCAAAGTATACGAGTTCGTGCTTTTGCAACGTCTGAATCAACACTGCGCTGCTTTTAATTTTATTATTCCTCAGCAGTGCGGTTTTCGACCCAATGCTCGACAGTTCATCAACTGCTCAGAGTAACGGAGTTGATTCACAGTGGCTTTGCCAAGCACGAGGCCACGGGTGTTGCTGGACATAGCCAAAGCCTTCGATAAAATTCTGGCATGATGGCTTACTAATCAAGCTCATACGACTTGACTTTCTTCTCCCCCTGATCAAGTCATTCATAGTTTTCTCTTCGATCGTTCATTCCGAGTGAGAGTAGATAGACATGATTATTGGATTGGAAGGTTTGACACCGAGCTGATAGCACGTTCTCCGAGCGAGCTCTCACGTCTGGTTTTCCCGCGCACTCACTAGGTCGCACTTATAGCTCTTTTTAGAGCTGAGTCGACTTCCTGATAATAATTGCAATTTCTCCCTGACGACTATGGCCTCGAATAACGAACTCTCTACGGACATGGACTACCAAAATGCCTCTCTTCCTACCTCTGGAAATTCTACCCCGGAACGACCGACTGGACAAACCCCTTGTGCCAAGCTTGAAGCAACCAAAGCCGACATCCGACGCTACACCCTGATTGTTCAAGGTTATGAGAACATGATAACAACTCTCAAACAATCCAATGCACAAGACGAACACGACCCTACCTTTGTTGAAATGGTGAAGCAATGCACTCACTACGAAGATCTACTTGACAAAGCGGTAAGTGAATTTGGCACTTTACCTTACTGCGATACCACTGGCTGCCCTGTTCATGAAACCCCTACTTCTTCACCAATTAAAACTCAATCTACTAAAAGAAAGGAGGAAGATGGTTTCACCACTCCTCCCCCTGGAAAAATTTCAAAAAACAACCTAACCTATAAAGAAAAATTTAAAATCAATTTACAAAATAGATTTAATAACTTACAGCCCAATGATACTAAAGCAGCAGGACCCTCCCGAAATAACACCTCTAAAAATACCACTTTAATGCCAAAAGCAAACCACCCAGGAGCAAAAAATCTTCCACCTCCGGTTTTTCTTAAATACACAAAAAACCATAGACTGCAAATGAAAACTCTCAATGATATATACCCCGAATTGCGCAGTAAACTTACCGGCGAATATATTAAGCTCTTAACGGACACGGACGAAGAAAGACGCGAACTAATCAGTAAACTTAAAGAACTAGACTTCCAATTTTATGCAATTAAACCAAAAGCCGAAAGGCCAATCAAAGTCGTCATTAAGGGTCTTCCCGAAATTCAAACCCAAAAGACATAGAAAATGACCTATTGGAATTAGGATTTACGGTAGAAAAAGTCTCACAGCTTATCGGCCGAATCTCCAAACAACCCCTCCCAATTTTTCTTGTTTCATTACCCAGGAATATCTTTAACGCAAAAATTTTCGAACTTAAAAAAGTCAGTTTTATGAATGTCACGGTGGACGGTTATGATGGCAAAGGGATCACCCAATGCTACTCTTGTAACCGTTTCCATCATACGGCCGAAAATTGCCACATCACGCCAAGGTGTCTAAAATGTGGTGATGCTCACCAAACGAGAGATTGTGAAATTGAAAGAGTAGAAAAACCCTTCTGTATTAACTGTGAAACCTATGGACATATGGCGAATTACTCCGGATGCCCCAAATTCCCGAAACCCCGCAAGGGTACGCACGAAAAACCAACACATATTCCAACACAGTAAACAGTATTGTTAGACCCGGAACCTCATACTCCCAAGCCGCAAGTACTTTTAACTCTTCTAAAACACAACAGATGGCACCACAAGTCAAGGGAAATCCTGCTGCTTTAGTAACAAACCAGGCCAATCAATCTACTTTACCGACCCCCTACTATAAATTTCAACAACAACGGAACGTTTGACATGAATTTCATTACTCAAACGCTCCAACAAACAATCCTAGCCCTTTCCATGCTTACCCAACATATCGGTAATGCAGTAAGTATCCCCCTCCCCCACCTGTAAAATCTAAAAGCTAAAAGCAAAGATCAACTTAAAAAGAATTGCACGCCCTTTTTGAGGCTATTATCGATTATGACGATGATTAGTCGAACTATGATTGGCCTGAGTTTGTGTTCATGGAATGCAAACGGCATACTTGCTAAAATAAATGAATTCAAACTTTTTGTAGAGAAGTACTCTCCCGATTTAATTTTAGTTCAAGAAACAAAATTGAGACCTATACACAACATTAGAATCGCGAATTATACCTGTTACAGGAATGACCGCGTTGCGGACGGACATGCTGTCGGCGGTGGTACACTAATAATGATCAAAAACTCCATTAATCACTTTAATACGCAAACACCACAACTCCAATACACCTAAGCTACTATTGTAACGATTAATCCTCCAAATTTTAATCCCTCACAATTATTAGTATTTACATTCCCCCAAGTTCTGACAATAGACTTTTCACTCTCGATATCGAAAATTTAATTCAGATCAACAGTAGTTGTGTGATCTTTGGCGATTTTAATGCTACACACAACGCCTGGAACTGCTCCATTAATTCTGTACGTGGAAAACAGCTTAAAAACTTTACTGATATACTTGATATAGAAATTGCTTTCCCCGACACCCCGACCAGATTCGGGAACCACTCGGCTAATACACTGGACTTCGCACTCATTAATAATTTCAATACCCCTACTCAATTATCTCCATTCCGGAACTCTCATCAGACCACAATCCGGTCATACTTAATTTTACTTTCAATAAAAATATACACAATGACAATACTAGAGCAGTTACCACCTGTTGGTCAGAATTTTCGGAACACATTAAAAATAATATTCATATTTCGGACTTTAAAAAAATTACAAACCCAAACATCTTAGAAGACAAAATCAATCTGTTCACCGAAGCTGTCCGCTCCGCCTACGAACACGCCTCCCGGCCAATCACAAACAAGAATCACACCTACACTCCATATCACATTCAAGACCTCATAAGACAGAAAAATAAAGCCAGAAAAACGTTCCAAAACACATTAAATCCCACTCACAAAACAAAATACAATAGATTGCAAAAAATAATTAAAAAAGAGCTTAAAAAATTCTCGGATCAAACATGGAAAATTAAACTTGAAGCTATGAATACACAAGACAACACTCTATGGCAGTATCAAAAATTCTTCCGCAAAAAACGGTCTGATATCCCCTCCTTGAACAATACAGCAATCACTGACGAGCAAAAAGCAGAATTACTAGCTAAAACATTTCAAGGCAACTTCACGGAAAACATTAGACCGACAAATTTTAATACTAATATAGATTCAATCGTAAAAAACACGTTGGAAAACTTCTTTTCCAACCCGCCCCCATTTCCTATCACTCCAACAGACCCTGTTGAAATAATTAACTACGCCAAAAATTTAAAAAATAATAAATCTCCAGGCGCTGACAAGATCACTAATAAAATGATTAAAAAATTTCCACTTAAAGCAATTTTAACTCTCACATTTCTAATTAATAAAATTCTCAAACTCAGGCACTTTCCTAACAACTGGAAAATGCAATAATTTTCCCAATTAAAAAACCAGGCAAAAATAATCATCAACCTTCTAGCTATAGACCTATCTGTCTTTTATCCTCCCTCAGTAAAATTACTGAGCATATTATACTTAACAGGATTAACACATTCATCTCAGAATCTAACTTTATTAACCCAAATCAATTTGGTTTTACAAAGAGACTCTCTACATGCCACCCACTCCTAAGACTGACTGAGAAAATTACTTCTGGATTCAGAGGGGCAGATCCACTGGAGCTGTTTTTCTGGATATACAGAAAGCTTTTGATCGAGTCTGGATTGGTGGTCTAATCTACAAACTAATAACTAACAATTTCCCTCCTGCTCTCATACACCTAATCAATTCATATCTTACTAACAGATCTTATCAAGTCCGAGTCAAAGATTCTCTTTCAAATATTTATCAAGTCAACCTAGGGGCCCCGCAAGGAAGCTTGCTTGGTCCAATCATATTTAATATCTATATTAACGATATTCCAACACACCCTCACACAAGTCTAAACATTTATGCTGATGACACTGCCATAGCTACCACTTTTAAAAATCACAAATCCATCACCAAGCACTTAAATAACCACTTAAAACTACTTGAAACATACTTTAACACATGGAAAATTAAACTTAATGTTGAAAAAAACAGTAGCAGTGCTGTTCACAAGGAAACGTAAAGCTGCAACACCACCGACACTATACTCCACACCACTCCAATGGTCTCAAAACACAATTTACCTAGGACTGTTACTTGATAATAAACTCACATGGAGACAACACATTTTTATATACGCGAAACAAATTCCGGAATGCTCTAAGATTAATTTACCCTCTAATTTGCCGGGATTCTACAATGACTAGAGATAACAAGGTGCTTCTCTACACTGCCGTTTTGCGGCCCATTTTAAGTTATGGTTGTCCTGTGTGGGGCTACGCTGCTAAAAGTAATTTAAAAATTCTTGAAATTTCCCAAAATAAAACTATTCGCATGATTGTTCATGCGAATATGTACATGAAAAATACGCATATCTACGAGGCATTAAAACTTCAGAATTTCAAAGCTATATTCAAAAAATTGCCATTAACTTTTTTAACTCATTACCACAAACAAATAACTATCACATCATTAATCTAGAGAAATATACCCCTAATGACAATACTAAAAGACCTAGGAGAATTCTCCTAGACTCATATAATCCTCCCTAACATTTAATAAGCTCATTTGCCGTTCGGCAAATGAACTGCTAAATTCATTTTTACTTTTCGTCATTTTTTACTTTCTTTCATTTTAATTTATCTATTTGTCAAATACTGTTTACCCACACAGGCTACCTCCCCTTTTACTTAATATTTTAACTTAACTCCAGGGCAGCCAGCCAAGTGCCAGTTCACTTATCAATACACAAGGAACCTCTACAACATCAGGAAGAACTTTTTAGCATCGAATTTTAATTTAACCACATCTCTCCACTTTCAACTAAAACCAGGGTGTCTCTCTTATTAAGGACAACTTAACTTCACAGGCACCATTCACTTGTTAAGATATGGGATGGAGGCTCGCTTCGCGAGCCATATGCCCAGCGACAGACAGCGACAGCGAGAGTAGATAAAACGCTCTCCTCGCCTCGACCAATCAGAAGCGGCCTTCCGCAAGGAAGTTTAAGTTCGCCTCTGTTATTTACTCTGTACGTAAATGATATGCCGCAAACTGATCTATCGCATTTAGCAATGTTTGCCGATGATACTGCAATTATCACACAGAATAAGAGATTTTCCGTTGTGATCTCTAATCTGCAACACTACGTATCCTTGCTAGAACTCTGGCTTACAGACTGGAAAATAAAAGTAAATGCCAGTAAAAGTGCTTGCCTCATGTTTACGCGTAGACCCCGACTACCAGTCGGTTTAACCCCCGTCCAAATTTTTGGCCAACCCGTCCCCTGGGTACGTGTTGCAAAGTACCTAGGGTTGTTTCTAGACGCAAAATTAACTTTTGCCCACCACATAGAACAGACTCGCAAAAAGCGCAGGCTGTTCATGCCGTTCTCAAACGGCTTATCTCCCGAAGGAGTAAACTTGCGATCCGGCATAAGGTTTTGCTCTATAAATCTATAATCCGACCGGTCATGTCGTACGGATCACAAATTTGGGGATCCGCCGGCATGTGCCACTTAAAGAAGCTACACACGCTGACGAACTCATTTTTGAGACAAATCGTTAATGCTCCTTGGTTCGTACGCAATGAAATCATTTATCGTGATTTAAAATTAAACCATTTTTACCTCACATAAAGAACCTTTCTAAAAGGTTCTTCGATAAACTTCCTTCTGTTCCCAATGAGTTAATAAGAAACCAGCCTGCATACGATCCCGCAGTGCCATCGTCTCAAAAACGCCCCAGAGCGCTTCTTGAGCACGATTTTATAAACTTCCCCCAAGCCAAAAGGCTTCGGGTTTAAAATTTTTGATCATTGGGAACTTATTTTAAATTTTAAATAACTTAATTTTTAACTTAAACTTCCTACTTCAAGATTAAATACTCTCATTTTAGCAAGTAATTCCTAGCTCCGCGCCGAGAGTCGCGGAATTAACGTTTTCCGAAGCAGCGATCACCGCGGTCGGAATCCAGGAGGGTGACCTCATTGGATTCAATTGTGCGGTGTTCACGCTTCAGCTTTCCTTTTCGGCCACCAGATGGAGGCACGATTCTGTCCTATCTAGAGCTCTCTTAAAATTCGTTTCACGTCCAGCAATCATTAATTAAATCGTTCCTTCGAACGACCGCTTATATTTTTGAGAACTGGACATTCCATATCTACATCTATCAATTATTATTCATGATCGTATCACATATATGACTTCATTGCGTCATTTTTTTTCCTATAAAACCGATGTTCATTTTTCTATCTTGTTTAGTCCTACCCCCTCCCCCCTTTATCCCGGCAAGAGTGCAAGTTGGTTCATTAAAATTTTTATTCAAAATTTGTTTTCTCCCCCTTTTTTTTTTTGCATGAGATCTTTTGATTTTCAATTCAAGATCTCCTTTGCTCGGGTCGTTTATTTTCGGATCGACCCAATCCTTTTCCACGCCCACTTCTCTGCGAGTGAACGGTCTCGGCCAATCAGATCGCAGGAAAGTGGTGCGACTGTTTCTTCGGCCGACAGATTCACTCTGTCGCCGTTCCAGCAGGATTGTTCTGCCCATTTTTATGATATCTTTTAAATTTAATTTTATGTAAAATCATTAATTCGGCTCTTAATACTAAAATTCTGATGAGGAGGTACGTCCCGTTCCGGGACAGGCACTCCGTAATTTACATGCCACTTGCC
>BMAU01000496.1:0-56680 GCA_019973935.1 Trichonephila clavipes | reverse complement strand
CAATACTTTTAATGTATGCAAATTTTAATCCTTATCTTTATATTTTTCTGTTGAATGATTTTTTATGCTATAAATCAACATAACAACTTGCAATGAGGGAAAATACCCTCACTACGTCAGCATTTGCACACATAATACACATTCAATCAGTGGCGCACACAAGGGAAGGAATTCTTGGGTCCAGACTCCTTAAAGCACTTGATTTTTTTTGTGTGTGATTGATTATAATCCCATACATATATAATAAGTATTATATATATGCATAGTTTGTACAGTAAGTAACTGTAATTAATAATTAATTTTATTAATGCTAATTATTCATTCAATAATTATTTTTTTAATGTTTTTTGTTCCCGAAAATATAAAGAATGTGTTAGGTGGTGAATTGGAGTATAGGAGAATAGTGGACTTGGACCCTGGACCCCCTCATTGAAAAGTTCCTGTTTGCGCTGCTGCATTCAATCAATAAAAAAATATATTTTTCTGAAAGTGTGCTGGAGAAAGTGTTTCTAACCATTTTCTATTCAAATTTAATTTTTAAACTTTCCGTTCCTTTAGTATTTCATCCTTTAAATGCATATTCGCACATATCTATAAATAAAAACTATATCTTTCTATTCAGTTATTGCAAAGATGTATTGCCAATTAATTTTGTCTTTTAAAACAATTTACATAAGTACAATTAGCTGATAATTAATAATATAAGTAATTTTATAAGCAAAAAATTTTAACACTTAGAAATGTATCCTTAATTCCAGTACTAGAACCCTACAAATTATTTTATTCTTAAATATTAACACAGTAATAATTCATAATCATCCTCATAACTCGTTCTATATTGCAAAAAATCCCTACCTTTTGCTTCTGAAATACTATTATATTAAAAATTTTGTGTAGTTTTAGAAAAAAAAATTACACCTGTGGAAAAAACGGATCATAAGTTACGGTTTTTAAATAATTTTCTCGTAAGTATAGAGGATTTTTCTAAAGGCATAACAATAGTTTAAATATAAAAAAAATCGGGGAAGGGGTTATATTTTTTTAAGGATCATATATTTGGAAAACTTGCTCCAGAATTTCTGATCTGAAAACCAATTAGGTTTCAAGAAATTTTAATTTTCTAAGTTTTGATTTTAGTTTCGGTTTCATTTTAAAGCATTCTTGCATTCCTAGATTGAATGAATTAAAAATATTTTTTTAATACAATCCATTATTTCGTTTGAAATGACCATTAACTGCAATTTTAAATTCTAAAATCATTTCTGTTTGCTCATGTTTTTAAGTTTTTGAGTTTTCTCACATTTACTTAATTAAGATTGATTTAAAGACCAATATATTTTTTGCCTTATAGTTTATTTAATTTAAAAGCTCTTTACTTTGTTTTCATTAATTTTGTTTTCCTTTTGAAAAATGCGATGACCAAAATGTATGCAGTCTACTGTGAGAAATAATACTTGAAAGGGATGGAATATGACTGAAAATGGTAAATCTAAAATCCAGCTTTCAGGTGATATTACAATTAGACAAAATAATACAAATGTTGCAGAATGAACTAACTCTTTCCCTGATGTACCATAAACTACATTATAATAAATATATTGTAGTACTACATTACAGTATTTTAAAGTCATGCAACAAAAACTTAAACTTACTTAACTGCCACGAAGGGGAACTGAGAAAAAAATAGATGTTATTTACGAACTTGGTGATTTCTGGATTACGTTTGTATCACTACGATTTTCTGTATAAATATTTTGCATTTAAAACTCTTGTGAATATATAAGGTTCTGATAAAACTGAGTAATTGATCAAATTAACAATTGTTATCTCTCTCAATATTATGTCGAAGAATATTTTGAATTAAAAAAGATATTTTCAGTCATATTTATTTCAAGTAGAATTTTCATGTAGAACATAAGTTGGATAGTAACATATAAAAAAAATTAAAGCTTTACAGGCATAGGAATTTTTTTTGTGCCTTTACAAATTTTAAATGTGTTCTCAGATTTTTAATGTTGAGAGAAGAGAGTGTTTTCTAATCCCTAAGGTGTTTTTCCTGTACAAGATAGTCTTGAAATATCTTGTAAATATTCCCTAACATATGTTCTATAAAAGTTCATATGGATTTAGGTCTGAGAGCTCTAGTTATTTTTTAAAAATATCTTAATGTAATATTAAAAAAAATGTGTTTTTCCCCAGGTTCAGCCATACAAATAATTATTAAAATTCAACAAGGAGATAAATTTTAAATTTTATACTTTTTGTTTGCAATTATCTAAGAAATATGCATCACTTACAATAATTCAATATTTTTAATATATAATGTAGCATTTTAGAAAGGTTTTTAAAAACTTCAAAACTGTTCAATGCTTTAAAATTATGAAATAATGGCTTGCCAAATTAACCTATTGTTTTTAGAATCAATATAATAGTATAATCTGAATATAAAAAAAATTAATTTTACTGTGACACAAAACTGTTTACGACGTCTACTCATACTGTAAAAAGAATGAAAGATAAATATGTAACATAGTGGCAGTCAAAAACACATTCATAATAAGTAAAAATTCTGTCCCGCTACTAATTCCAATGCATTTTCCAAACTGTAGCTAAAAACAATTATATGTTTATTAGGCCAGAAATTATTTATATTTAGATATATTTTTCCTTATTAAGTACATAATGAATAATGGCAAGATTATTTGTAAAATTCTGAAAGATTTTAATGAAGAAAAAAGCCAGACATAATTTTAGATAGGTAGAAATTTCATTATATAATACACAAATATGCATGTTTTAAAACAAATAAGTTGGCTAAGAAAATGAAACTTACTAAAAATTTCCTGAATAAAGTAAATCAGATTTCATCCTCAAATACATATAATTGTAAGAAAATGTTTTATTCAATTTACAATCAATTACAAATAAACTTTTATAAAAAATAATTTTAACAGGTATAAATAGCAAAAAATATCAAAGAAGTATAAGAAAGACACATACATGTCATTTACAGAAATGCCACAGTGTGATATTTTTTAAAACAAGGCACTGCACACAGTCCAACATTACAGTCTTTACATCTAAAACGAGTTTCTCTTTGAATACGTTTTCCATTATCATTTATCTTAAGGTTGCATACCACATATTTTCGCGATGTTTTTTTTTTTTTTTTTTTTTTTGAAGAGTCTTTTATTAGTCTGCACTCCTGCAAAGAGAAGTCTGAATTCAAAGCTATAAAAACTTACTATTCCCAACAATGTCATTCATACCTTTATTTTTTATAATCTATGAATGTGTTAAACTATTAATTTGTTATGGCGACTATTTAATATTAAATGCGAAAAAAACGAATAAATTTCAAACTGAAATTTAAATCGAATGTTTCAAAAACTGTCATCGATATTCTCATAACTTTTAAATATTGTCGTTTTAGCATCTCACACATCTATCTTCTATGTAAAAATCTATTACAAGTTCATTAAATGTTTCAGCATACTTTTAAACATAACATGCAGTTTTCAACCAAATTGTGAGGCTCCGGTAGCCTAATGGTCAAGGTAACGGACTCGTAGCTGTCGTGTCATGAGTTCGACCCCAGTACCACTGAAGATCCGCCGTGTAAGGGCACGATGCTCAAGCGTCGTCCTCGTCACTTGACCATGGTTTAAAATTACGAGGTCCGTCACCAAGTGAGTGAATATTAACGTCACACTGTTCAGCTACACGAGGGCTTTTGGTGATGGACCTCGTAATTTCGAAGCATGGTCAAGTGATGAGGGCGACACCTGAGCTGGCCTTTCTCTCCTAAATACCACACTTCCCCAACGGAGGAGGTATGAGCTCTCCACTGCTTTAACGTGCATCGCCCCCCTACACGGTGGGTCTTTTGTGGCACTGAGCTAGAACTCGTGGCATGCCAACCATGATCATATACCTTGACCACTTGGCTACCCCGGCCACAGGTCCGTCGCCAAAAGCCGTAGAGTAGAGAAGAGAGAGAGAGAGCGACGCGTTAATATTCCCTAACTTAATTAAATATTATGAAATTTGAGGGATACATGAAAAAATATTAGAAGTGGAATACATATATATGTATTAAAAATTTAATCTAAATATATTTTTTTTTAAATATCCAAAGAATTATTAGTATTTATGGTAAATATATATTTTTCAACTGAGTATGTGAGATACGCATAAATATCTTTTTCTAAATTCAAATGCAGAATTTCAGTGCAGCTAATATAAAATTCCTAGTTTTGCATGGTTAAGATTATAAAAATGTCCAAATTTTAATAACCTTTTCTTCAAACAACCACTAATGGAACATAAATGATGAGGGATTTTGCATAAATAGATATTTCTTTAACTTGAATTTAAAAAGGATCTTTATATTTATTTATATGCGCAAATGTTAACTGTAAGTTTGTCCAGATGCTATTGATTAATCTTTATTCTAAGATTTAAGTTTAAAAATACACTCTGTCGCAAAAAAATATATGCACCCAGAAGAAATCAAGCTACAATCACGAAACTCGGCAAGAATGTAGTCTGGTAAGAGATATGCAAATGATTGAAATTTCGAAGCCAATGAGACAAGGCTAAGTGTGCTATGCGCATATTAGTTGCGCAACTGGGAGAGTTTAAAAGCATGAGTACGAGCGCCGCACGGCTATCCAAATGAATCTGATGACTTTGATAGACGATATTGAGACTTAGGATGCCTCTAAGACGTAACCGGCGGCAGTACGAGCAGCTGACGGACTTTGATAGGGGCCGTATAATAGGCCTTAGAGAAGCAGGTTGGTCGAATAGACGTATCGGCCGCCACCTCGGTCAGAGCGATATGGTAGTTGCTCGGTGTTGGCAACAGTGGATCACAGAAGGTAGAGTGTACCGTCGCGGAGGGTCAGGACGTCCCAGGAACACAAATGATCGCGAGGATCGTGCAATCAGAAGAGTGGCCACTTCGGCACCAACAACGTCGCTAGCATCGATTCAACGCCACTTACCTCCTTCCAGACATCCAGTGCCATCAAGAGAAACCATAAGGAGACGACGGACCGAAGTTGGCTTGAGGAGCCGACGTCCGCTAAGACGCTTACCACTGACCCCTCATCATAGGCAGTGTCGACTGGATTTTTGCCGACCTCGGGCAACTTGGAGTGTGACAGACTGGAGATGTGTCATCTTCAGTGATGAATCCCGATTCAGTCTCAGTGATGATGACCACTTCACACGTGTCTGGAGGCGCACCGGCCAGCGGTCCGATCCGGCATTTATTGTCGAGCGGCATACAGCAATTTCACAAGGTGTGACAGTGTGGGGAGCAATTTCTTGGGACACACGATCATCTTAAGTGGTCCTTCAAGGCACTTTGACAGCTCGCAGATACGTGGACGATATTTTAACGCCGATTGTGCTACCCATGCTATCAAGTCGCCCAGGTGCCATTTATCAACAGGATAATGCTCGTCCACATACTGCGCGACTCTCCCAACAATGTCTTCAAGGATATGACGTCCTACCATGGCCTGCCAGGTCACCAGATCTTTCGCCAATAGAGCATGTCTGGACGCGTTGGGAAGGCAACTGCAGCCGTCCCGAGATACAGGAGAATTAACTGCGGAGATGCAAATACTATGGCAGGATCTTCCACAGGGGGTCATAAGTGATCTAATTGAATCAATGCCACGCCGAATTTCGGCTTGTATAGCTGCCAGAGTTGGCTTTACTACTTACTGATTTTTAACCTTTTGCAAGCTGTAACCGCTTAATAAAATGATATTTTGTTCTGAATTTTTAATCATTTGTTTATTTTTATATACACTACATGCATACCAAATTTCGTGAATGTAGCTCAATTTCTTCTGGGTGCATATATTTTTTTGCGACAGAGTGTATAAGCTTGTTGTTTACGTTCTCTTTGAATGAAATTACTGTTCAGACATTTAAAATTATTCAAATATAATTCGTTATCTGAACAATACAAAACTAGGGATTCTATGTAAGATTCCCTGTGAATACATGGCTTTAAAATTATAAAAGAACTAAAAGATTTAAATAGGGGTTTTTTAGCAATGTGTAAAAATTTTTAGAAAATGTAATACAGAAGCTTAAAATTATTCATGTTTAGAAGTGTCCAAAATTTTAAAAGATTTTAAATTTTGAACCTTTTTCTTTCTGTTAATTTTTGACACATAACGAAATAATCAATTTTTAAAAAAAAATCCCTGAAAGTATTGATTAAAATAAGAAAAATGAAGCAGTAAATTATCCTCAATGTTTTAATATATACTTTGAATTTAAATACTATAGATATTTTAAAAAATTTAGATATACATTATAAAAACTTAATTTCATTTGAGAATTTTAAGGTAAGGAAAAAAAATGAGATTTTTATCAAGCTATCCCCTAATTTTCTCAATTCGTTGACTTGCAATTATTTCCGTTTGCTCTTCGGTTTAAAGAAATTATTCCCAGTATTTTACGATTGCTG
Organism: Trichonephila clavipes; assembly: GCA_019973935.1. Classification (NCBI taxonomy): domain Eukaryota; kingdom Metazoa; phylum Arthropoda; class Arachnida; order Araneae; family Nephilidae; genus Trichonephila; species Trichonephila clavipes. The sequence goes on along the minus strand of BMAU01000496.1, from coordinate 50,184 downwards.
CAGGGGAAGAACCGGTCTCCCCGCGAGCCATAAAACTTCCCTTCAATGTCCATTGTGTCTCCCCGACCTTCTCTAATTATCTTTCAAGATGTTAAGCCTTTAAAGGGGGATAATTTGGAAAAACACGGCATTTCCGCTTTCGAACACGTTACTTGAGGAGGTAAAATTACGTTTGGTGCATTTTTGGCGAGTCTCCTGCCTTACGGAAAATTCCGTGTTGTCCGTATTTGAAGCCTCTCTAGTAGGGCAGAAAAAGCCGTGCTAACCGCTTGGAGGGTTAATCAGTCCAACTGGTAACTTAGTTTCTTGCAGCTCTAAAATGTCAAAAGTAAGTGCTTGAGCGTAAAAGAAAAAAAATTAATTCATCAGGACGTAGATAAAAACGCCAAGAAACTATTCTTGCAGTTTTTCTTTCTTTATATATGTATATATATATATACACTGGCATAACCGGGTCTTTTTTGTTACAAAAATGCAAAGGAATCATGATTCTTTAGCTTTTGAATTAATATCTTTTCAAATAATCTTTATAAATGTAATTCTTCTGTGCGTGTGTATGAGACTGAACTCCTTCTAAACAGCTGGACCAATTTGGATGACATTTTATGTGGGTTCAAGTGGATTCGAGAATGATTTATATTCACAATTCGGTCCAATATCGCAATCAGTTAAAAAGATATTAATTAAAAACCTTAAAACGCATAATTGTTTCACCATGTTTGTTGTTCAGTTTGCTAATGCACGGCAAGAAAAAAAAGAAAGAAAAGAAAAGAATTTTTCGATATTTTCGCCGTTTTTAAAACTGCAATCTAATTTTTCTACCAAAATCAGACAAAAAATAATTATAGTATCGGAAAGATTTGCCACGATACGGAATATATCTTTAAGTATGTAATTCTACTGTGCGTGTGTATGTGACTGAATACCTCCTAAACGGCTGAACCAATTTCGACGATATTTTTTGTGTGGGTTCAAGTAGATTTGAGAATGGTTTTGATGTACAATTCGGTCCGATATCGCAATTAGTTAAAAATGCGCCAAAATTCTGTAAGGGCGCGCGATTGTTCATAAAAAGTTCGTGGGAAATATTCTTGAGGCCACTGTCTTGAGCGGTAAATTTCAAAGTGAAGTTGTACTTCTATCACAGATTCCAATGGTTCTTTCAGAGTCATTCAAATGTTTGCAATTTCCAATTCACTTGGTATTTGCTATGGCCAGTAATAAGTCACTAGGTCAAACAATGACAATTTGTGTCTTAGATTTAGAAAACCCTTGCTTTTCGCACGGCCAATTATATGTTGGATGTCCGAGGTTCGGCAAACCATCTCATTTGTTTGCTTATACCCCTCAAGAATTAACCAAAAACACTGTACATTCAATGGCATTACGATAAATTTATTTTTGTGCGTTAAGAAAATATACCTGTTACGAAAATATAGCTCGTTTTATTTTTTTTACCCTTTAATCAAAATTTCTATTCAGAATAGGTTCTATATTCAACTTAGTTCATAGTAAAAACATACTCACACGCAATCGATAGGTGGAATTGTGGTAACTGTACATGTGATGATATCAGATATTGTAATAACTTTCTTTATAAAAAAAATCATCAAAACGGTACAGATTGTTACAACTTATTAAAAAAAGTTTGTAATTTTCGGATTTAAGACTGTGTACAGGACAACGCCTGTCGGGACCGCTAGTAAATATATATTAATTTGAAAAAAGATGTGAACAATTGTTTTTTTTTTGTGTTTATGAACTTAAAATTAATTTTATGTGGTTTATAAAGAAAATCGAAAGATGAATCATTATATATCGAATTTTCCATATAACGAACTTTTTTTTCGGGATTTTGCGACTTCGTTATATAGAGGTCAGACTGTATATGGAACACGAAATACCATGTCACACCATGCATGGCTGTTATGACTGATAATGTTTCATTCAGACATTAAGATTGATGTATACACCTGAAAGGTTAATTTAATTTGTCACGAAGCTATGGCACTGCTAAGGTGCAGCTCTGTTAAGGTCTCTCTCGCTGTCAAGACTGTTTTATTCCTGTAAAAGGTGGCGTTAAGACGACATTTGAATGCCCGTAGATGTGAGCCTTTATAAGTCGAAGTAAGTGTTAGAGACTCCTAGAGAGTCTGGAAGTCGATCCTAAAGAGAGACCCTGTAGAGAAGTGCTTCTCAAACTTTCAATATTTTCGACCCAATATTCAATCATAATTTTCATCGAGCCCCCGTCCATACAAAAATAAAGTATTCAATTCAACAATACTATACTTCGAGCTAAATGAACAATACAACTTGAACCTCTTAAGTTCCACCAGCGTATATAAATGTCTCGCTCCGGCAAAGCATTAATTGTCCCGGACGTATATATACGTCTTTCCGAAGTACGATCTTTTCTGGGCACTGCTATTCATAAAATTATTCCGAAGGCTTTGGAATGCAATAAAAAACATTGACAGTTTTTTTCGAAATATTTATTTTAGAGGATTTGCTTATTTATTTCTTCTTTAAATTGGTAATGGATTAAGAAGAATTATATATTATCCTGGAGTTTACTTTATATATAATTACCATATTTATACCTACAAAAATACCTTTTTCAATTTAAACACTGGTTTACCAAGGTATGGTTCTTTATAAATTAATTAAAAGTTACACTTGTTTGATGAATTCTTTTACATCTTCAAAATTAAATACATTGTAAAAAATGACATATGGTCTTAATTATACATTTTGATATTTATCTCAATTCATTACAAAATACATTTCTTAATTTTCTTAGTAATTTAATGTAATTATATACTTAATATATTACTATTTACAATAATTTGAAAAATTATATGTTTCAACCAAAAGAAAATATCTCTAAGAAATACTTCACCATACATTGACTTCCAAAAGATAAAGTACAGTGATATTTTTAATAGTCACCTTTAAAGTTATGGATTTAAAAATAAACGTTTCCTTTCTCTGTGAATAATTTGCAGTAATTTCAGTCAACATCTTAAAAAGGTAATAAATTTGCCACTTAAAAAAATTAAGTACACCTCTTTTTTATTTTGTAATTTACACAAATCATTTTAATTTTTGTTACATTTAACTTTTGATACCAAGGTGTTGCTAAACAATTGGTTGAATTGAAATGGGATGATCACGTTGATGTTACTAGACGTCCCTAACCACATATAGATCTTGAATACACAAAAATATCATGTCACCATTAACAAAATATAATGAAAGATACATAGTATTGAGACACCTGGTGAAATGTTCAAAAATATTTGATAGAAAGTGTACGCTGTGAGAAAGGTAATTTTAATCTTCGCAGTCAGACCTCAAATAAGTTGACTTTGTGATCCTGTTTGGGTTCTTGTATTCAAAATTTAAAGCATGTATTTATGTCTTAGTATATGGGATAATAAAGATCTAAGCAATATCGGAAGAATTTCTAAATGGTGTTTTTATTGTTTGCTTTTTTTGTTGTTAAATTATTATTTTGAATTAGAAGAGTTAATGTGGTCTAACTAGATAGTTGCTATTCGAAAATATTCTTTTAAACATATGAATAACTAATATGTATCTCTTTGATCATAAATATCACAAATTAGTTTATTATCAATATTCTTTTGCTAAATTTGAGTTACTCTAAATTTTTAACAAAATAAGGAAAAAATGTATAATACTTAGTTCAGATTCATTATTATTATTGAAAGAAACCAATTAAATCACCTATAAAGTAGAAGAGAATGTAAATTTCGTATTAGTATGTTTTTTTAAAACTTTTCATAGAGGTTAAGCAAGCAAATACTAGCAAGGTACTCGATACTCTTGAGGTAAGCCTTCTTACCTGCTTATAAAGATTTTGATTGAAATTATGGAATACAAATGCATCTCTTATCAAAAATATTATATATATATATATATATATATATATATATATATAAGCATTATTACAACTATTATAACTATGAAACCTTAAAGTTTAAGTAATTTGATTTATTAAAATATTTTCAAAATGCTAAATAAACTAAATTTTTTTCTGATACTGCGTTTTCAAAATATTGTACTTCCGGTTCTTAGCTTATAAGCTGATTATAATCTTTCTAAAATTATTCATTATGTTTTTAGTAAAAACTAAAGTAAAGTACAAATCGAGGAAAATTCGAGATGAAATTCAAGAAGAGTTTAAATTTAATTATATTCAACCCACGAACAAATACTAAGCAAAACCATTTGAAAGTTAATCAAAATGTGTTTTGATTTAAAAGCATACTGCAGTTATGATAATTTAATATCTGGTACAAGGAATCTCTTTTATATCAAACAATGTAAATCGAAGCTCTTTGCGAAATAAATGTTCAAAAATTACGAAGTGCTGATTGAAAGAAAATTCGAAATATTACTTTTGAAATTAAACGTAAGAAATTGTATATTCTCATAAAGCATGTTAAAAAATATTTTTTTAGGTTTCAAATTAATAAAAAAAGTTGCCTCTGAGAAATGATAAAGCAATCTTGCATAGTTCTTCTTACAAATATAACACAAGAGTAATGTATGGATCTGTAATTAAATTTCTCAATGCTTCTGAAAAAAAAAACTTCATCTTGTTGTTTGAAATAATCAAATATTAAATAAAATAGGCATTTTTTGAAGTCAAGCATTTCGTGAAATTGTTTTCGAAGAATTAATTTACTTTGCATTGGTAACTCAATCCCAATATCTTAAACATTAAATCCAAGTGTGTTACTATGGCCAACATGGTGAAATTTAGCTTCACGATATCTGCTGATGATAACAATAACGCAGGTAATTATCTTTACAGTCATGTTTAGAGGAAGAATAAAGTTGAGTTTAGAAAGTAATTAGTTATATTCTTAAAAATACATTTGTTATTTTACGCTTATTATGAAACATATGAATAATAAATCGGTTGGTTTTGGTTTTTTTTTCCCTATTTTATTTTAGAAAATTAAAGGGAAGACCTTCTGTGATAAATGTTTTTACAATTAGTTATTTTTTTTGTTTGTTTTACAAATTAAATATTAATCTAAACACCTAAACGACCAGGAGTCAAACATAAATTGCAATTATTTTTTATTAAGTATTTTAATTTTAAGAATATATTTTTGTAAAATTAAAAATACATAAAAACTATTTCGTATTTCTAACTATTCACAAATTTTTCATTCTTATTGCATACTATATTCGATAAATTTATCATTGTAAAAATAGCTTGAAATGAGTTTAAATTAATTTTCAGGTGAAAAAATCAACCAATACTTAAGTAAATGTTTGATAAAGAAAAAATATCAATAAGTACAAAAACTTTTAAACAAAATTTTATCCTATAAATCACAGTATTCGAAATTTCCATAGGATTTATTGAATCTAACTTTGAATTTAAAGGTTAAAAGAAAGAATCAAACTTCATTCTCCAAAAGTAGGAATTAGATGAGCTCGCTGATCGTTATGCTGCTGAAGAGGGCTTAAGTGAAATCTGCAGGCACTGATTCTATCGTGTTGCACTTTTTAGGTCTTTCTTTTTTAAGTGTTTTAATACGTCTCTCTCTCTCTCTCTTCGCTTTTTACTTATAAAAAGGTTGCGGCAAAAAAATTGGAACAATTTTCTTGCCTCCTAGAATAGTTAATGAATTTCCTTTTAATTTGTATTTTCATGTTTCTTTATACAACATTTTAATAATAAAATATTTTTAAATATATTTCTTAGTTTTTACTTTGATTTATGTGCTTTTAATAATGTCACGCAAAAGGTCTGCTATTTTAGAGTTGTTTGAGCAAGGGAAATGACAGTTCGTTTGCTGAATGCATCTCGACAAACAGTGTTTGATGCAATCTGCCGTTTCAAAGATCTTAGCAATGATGGTCCACGTCCAGGATGTGGGTGAAAACGCACGGTAAACACTGCAAGGAATCGTTAGCCAATCGAAAAGCGAGTCCAGAGAAGTCCGAGGGTTTCCATGAGAAAGATCGCTCATGACATGGGAATTAATGGCAGATCGGTGAGTCGAATAGCTAAAACGGAGCTTGGACTGAAGCCTTACAAGTTGCAAAAAGTTCACTGTTTTTCACTGAAAAAAATAAACTCATACGGTTCTGAAGATGCCGAAAACTTTTGAGACGGGTAGCTAGTCAGCGTTGGGAGAGATTCCTTTTCACTGATGAGAAGCTTTTTACGCTTCAACAAGTTCATACCTCCCAGAACGATATAATCTTGTGTTTGGACACTCCAAGCACCTCGGCAATTGCTGAACATCGCCAATATCCAAAATCGGTCATGGTCTAGGGCGGAATTTGTGCAAATGGAAAAACACCTTTGGTTACTGTGGAAGAGAGCGTTTCAATCAATCGAAAAGTGTACCGGAGGTACGTTATTGAAGCTGTTGTACTTCAATGGAACCAAATGCATTTCGAAAAGGCAAATTGGATGCTTCAACAAGGCTGCACCAATTTGCAAAGCCAAAAAGTCACAAGAGTGGTGCAAGGCAAATTTTCCGGACATAGTATCATCTGAAGAATGGCCACCTACTCGCTGGCTCTCAAACCCATGGATTACAGTGTATGATCCATTTTAGAGTCTAGGGCCTGCCACAAACAACCCAAAACTTTGGACTCTCTAAAGCAATCACTTCTGTGATTAAAGGTAAAAGACTTGAGGTTCATTGCTGAAAATTTCTTCAAGCGTTTGCGCCTCTGCATTGCTGCAAACGGCGGTCACATTGAAACCAATTAAATTTACTTATTAGTTCGAGTGTACTCTTATTATTATTTGTTATATTTTGTTAATTTATTAATTTTTTATAAAGTTACATAAAACATTGTTTGTCCGGGTTTTTTGCCGTTCCCAGTATAATTGTCAATATTTCTGCTTTATTGTTACTGGGATATTTTGTTCATCCTAACATTTATATATCTGATCAGCAGTATTTCAAACTCTTTTGAAAAATTACATTGTTTGCACATGTTTTGTTCTGCAAAGATGGTTTTAATGCATTCATACATTTTTTTTTATTGAAAACAGGAAAGTTTAATTGTACTAAAAAGCCACAAAGGCAATTTCCTAGTTTCACTTTTTTATTAGCATACAATGTAAATAATTTATTTGTATGATCTATTCCGCATTCAGTTTCCCTTTAACGTAAAATTATAATTGATTTTTTCCCCTCTTATTTGTCTTTTTAAAAACTGACAATAGTTGCATAATTGAAAGAAGGATTATCACACAATTTATTGTTTTTCAACCCATTTGAGACCTTACTTCCATTTCCAAAAAATGGAAATTAAATAATAAGAAAATATTTCTTCTTCACATGATGATCGAAATTCAGAACTAAATAGAATTTTTTTCTTAGAGTTCCACCTGTAACTCATTTTTATTTATTTCAGACATTAGTCACATGCGATTTAAAAACAATGAAAAAGATGTATCTGATGATTTTAAGTAATATCTGAAAGATAATATCATATCGTCGGTCTAATTATAGGACTGCGTAACTCCATCTGGGATGTTAATTTGATACAGTAGGGCTAGACGCCAAGTTGTTGTTTATGTTCGCCAAGATAGGCGATAATATTACAATATGGTTTACTTTGACACTTTTATCGTGCGATAATGTGGTTGCCATGGGGATAACGTATATTAGTGTTAGTTTTTGTTTTATTCCGCGGGATCTCTGCTCAGCTAAAGTAACACATTGTTACAAATTTTGTATAATGAACGCTTAAAATAGTGTAAATAATTTATACCTGAAAGTGTAATACATTAATATTACTTTCTGTTGTATTTATTTTATGTTAAAATCTTGTCACCACCTCTCCCTTCGAAATCTAGTTTTATTATGAAACTAGCTGGTATACCCGTTCTTCGCACGATCGAATTTAAAAATTAAAAAATACAGACTGAAGGATAAAGAAGTTTTTAATGAGTTAATTTTACGTGAATTGTATGAATTAAACAAAAAATAGCTTTTACATTACTCAGTTGAAAGAAAAAACCATATTTGCTAAATTTTAAGTCTTAAGATATAATTGCTGATTTTTTTATTATTGTATCGTTATTTATGACGCCTCGTAACTTTCTTGTGGGTCGATTTTTAAAATCACCTACCTGCTCAGCAAAAGTAACACGTTGTTACAAATTTTGTGTAATAAACGCTAAAAATAGTGTAAATAATTTTTATCTGGATATGTAATAAGTTAATATTACTTTCTGATGCATTTCCTTTATGTTAAATAGCTGTTACCCGCGACTTCGCCCACGTGGAATTTAACAAAAAAGTGTTTATTCACTTCGCAGAGTTTACGAAAACATTTCTTCTACTTTGTGAATCTATGATTCTTTTTTGTTTTCTTTTTTTTGCTTTGCTTTTTGTTGAGCAAGGGGTGAAAGAGACGCATAACCTTTGACACTGTCGATGGGGTGAGGACTAAAATGTTTCGGATCAAAATAGGTCTAAGTAGCAAGTAGGGTGAAACGCGAGCACAAACGAAGCCGTAAGGAAGGGGGTGAAAGGTACGCATGACCTTTGACAATGCAGTTAAGGAGTGTAAAATAATTAGGATCAAGACATGAACGGGAAATATCGCGAATGGCAGCAACCTAATCAAAGAAATAAGTTTGATATAGCTGCTAGCAATCGTTAAAACAGAAGGCTCGCGAAATAAAATAATTCCTATTAAATAAAAATAATGCATATTGAATAAAAATGGTCCCTATTGAAATAAATCTCTATTTGAATCGATATTACTCACTATTTCATTGGTTTTAATTTTATTTTCTCGGAGTCCTAATTTTTTTCTAAAGCAAAAGTAAAACCTAAGTTATTTCTTATAACATTAGCTATCTGCCAGTGAAAGTTTCGTCAAAATTGATCCAGCCGTTTCAGAGATTAGCCGGAATAAACAGACATACAGAAAGACAAATAGATAGACAGACAGACAAAATTTTTAAAAATTGATTTTTTCATTTAAATACCGTATATACTTTTAAATGCATTTACTAAAAAGCTGTTAATTTCAAATTACAAACAGACACTTCATTTTTATTTATACGTATAGATAAAAAACACAGTGATTACACTGATAGAGGAATAATTTAAAAGCGGATCAAAAGAATTAAGGAATCGCGCCAAAAAGCACTTGGCGCGTTGCACTCTTATATCAAATCAGTAACACCGATGGAGTTACGCAGTCTGATAAGTAGGCCTGCGATATATACATATATATATATATATATATATATATATATATATATATATAGATATATACTAGCTGAAAGTACCTGGCTTTGCCCGGGTTTAAAATTAGGTTTTCTGTAGAAGCTTACAAAACTGTTTATTTGCATGCAATAAAAGGGTACATTTATCTTAAAGCAATGTGATAGACAACATTTTTGGCAGTAACATTTGGAGTGTGTACAAAAAAATTTTCCTCTCTGCCCACTCTAGAGCAGGCCACATACAACTGCCCTTGAGAAAAGCATGGTGTCTGCAAGTCTATACTATCCCCCTTTTTCTCATAGGCATGACTGTAGCAAAAAATGACAATGCATTCCTATGAATGAAGGAATGGAATGGAATGTAGTAAGTAATGTGATATTTGTTGCAGTATTTGCTTGCAGTAAAGTAAATATAACAAAGAAGTATTGCAAATTACTTACCGCACTTGTTTAGTAAAGTTTTCTCTAAAATGAACTTATGGCTCAGAACATGCCCATGGAGCACTCTTTTTGGCTGGAGGAGGCCAGAGTGAGGTTGGGATAGAACAAAACATGTTTAAGAACCTTCCCCATGTAATTTTGTGAATGTGTACTCTTTTTGGCTGGAGGAGGCCAGAGTGAGGTTGGGATAGAACAAAACCTGTTTAAGAACCTTCCCCCATGTAATTTTGTGAATGTGTACCAAATTTCACGTCATTTGGTTGTCTGGATCTTGAGTTATAAGGAAACAGACAAACAAATGAGTCTTATATGTATATATAGATATAGATTTGTTTCAATTCTTGTGTATTATTACTTTTGTAGGCTTCATGGCATATTTTATGGTGTACCAGTCTTTTTAAAGCTGACTGAGCCACAACAACATTTAGCTAGGTATAGCTAGTTATAACATAAAATTAAATCTTAAAAAGATATCAAAAACAAAAGAAGGCTCAATATTTTGATTAAATCAGTATAAACATTTTATTACATCAGTATAATATTTTAACACATCAGTATAATATTTTAAACTGCTACTATAATTTTGACTGATTTTTTATTAGAATAAAAAAAACATTTAGATTGTATATTCATATAAATAATTCTAAGCTTGATTGTTCGAAGCGTTTCAGTAATAAAAATGCATGCATTTAGTTTATTTTCTGTGTTACTATTTTAAGAATGATTGTTAATTATTTATTATTGAGAAGAATACAGTTAATTCTTATCTGTCATAACTGAATAAAATGACAGGGGGGTTTTATAGAATTTTTTTACCTATTAAATATTTCATTTCTTTCAAATGTATTCGATTTTCTGAATTTATCAAATAATTTCTATTTGTAAAATTGAAGTTATTTATTCGTTTCAATGTTTGGGCTCTTTGGAAAAAAGTTTTTTTTATAATATAACAAGAGTAAAATAAGAGGAAAAAAAAAGGAAAAATCATTTCAACAAGTATTAAAAATGAGATGTCCTGGAATCGTAAAATAATGTACAAATTTGTGTCAGAGATATACAACTTTTTAAAAATGAATTGTTCAATTCTAAGCAAATCATATATTTTCTTTTAAAATATTAAGATTTTCCTTTTTATCCAAATTAAACTGGTATTGAGTTTTTTATCTGGTTTTTTGTATAAAAAATGCATTAGCATTTTTAGGTGTCTCAAATTTACTTTTATGTTTACAATAAATATTAAATTTTCTATTTCATCTAACTTTTTGAACAATACTGTTCTTTCGAAGTAAGGTTCCACAGTAGCAGAGAGCTTATTTCTTTCGATAAACATCCGACTTATAAGATTGTTCTAAACACTTCTTGAAAGAGCACGCAATATCCTCATTAAGAAGAATTGAAACGCTATGTAACTAATTTTTCTTTCATTTTAGTTGAGTCAACAATACAGTTAAAAAACACCTGATGAAATGTAAATCTCAACATTCTCCCTGTTTTGAAGCGGAAATTTTGAAGTCAGTTTACAAAATGTCTGTTATTTTTTCGGGGGTGGGGGGATGGAGGAGATTTATAGAATTTTATATCCCATTGAATTTATATTCCTTCAAAATAAACTACATTACTTTGAACTGTACATCTAGGAAGTAGAATATGTAAATGATAGATGTTCAAAGAAAAAATGTTTTCAATATTTTATTTACTTGATAAAGCCCGCATCTTTTGCCCAACAGAAAGAGGAACGCAATATTCTTATTTGACTTTTAGATTAGCTCTTTGTTTATTCTGTAGCTAAAATTTATAAAATCATAACATATGTTAGTCTCGTAGCTAAATATATGATTTCTAAAATGGATATGTCTTTTGCTTCAAATAAAAACAATCAACATTTTAATTTCTAAGTTTCAATACACATAACCCCACACAGATTTACCGCATTTATTTGAATGTAATCCGCTATCGATTCTAAACCACACCCTAAATTCTCCACACGGTTTGGTGAAAAAGTAAAAAAGTAGAGTAAAATCTTTTGTCGTTATTGGTTATTTAGGCAATTAAAAAAAATTCTAAAATGATAATTAATAAAAAGAAACTCGATGACACATTTTACAATTATTAAAAACTTTTGATGCATAGATGAACATGTTATTGCTCTAACCGAAGGATAGAGTATTCTGTTTAATTTCTTTCTTACAAGGAAATTGTCTACCTTCGTTTTTAAGCCGCACCCTCTTTACCGTAGCATTAACACTAGAAAAAAATACAGCTTAAATTTAAATAATCACGGGATATATATACACACTGGCTAATAAATTAGAAGCCCAAGATCAATATTTTATTGCACCAACTTTTACACAGATAACTGCTCCGATTCTTTTGGGCATCAAGTCTTAATCCTTCTGTAGTGCATTTACGTCCAGTGAATACTGTTGGAATTTGCTATGCAGGTTTTTAGATTTTGTAAATTGAATGGAATAGGAGAGTGTTATGATGAGTATTTCTACTATATCCCACATATTTTAAATGAGGTTAAGATCCAAGCTATGTGGTGCCCAGAGAAGATGTTGAAAGTCAGACGGATGTTCAGCGAAGCAATTTTTTAACATTTCTAGTATGATTTATAGTCCGATTTATAGTACGATTATAGTACGATTTATAGTACGATTTATCGTACGATTTCTAGTACGATTTATCGTCTATGAAGTATCCGTCACCATTATTGTAAAACTGCAACATTGCACTTGATCCACCAGTATATCTAGGTATATCGTGACTGTTTGTTTACACTACAGGAACACCAAGGCCCCACTTCCATGACTACAGAGCATGCCCCATATCATAATATTCCCATCATACCCTTGTATAGTGAGAGAAATGCTAGATGGATTATTGCCTTCATTGGGTTCTTACCTGATTCGACGTCTTCCATCAGTACAGAATTAGGTTCAGCGTGATTCATATGGCCACGTCCAATCCTCAGGCGTCCAGTGTCTTTCTCGACACCACTGCAAACGAATTTTTGCATTTCAGGCAGAAATGAGAGGTTTTCTGATTGGCACCCGGATATGTATTTCTATTCTCCACAAATGGTTTGAACTGAAATCTGTGGAGAAAATCCTTGGTTGACAATTTGTGTCAATTGAAGCACAGTAGAGAGTCCCTGTTCTGCCATACAACTCGTCGGAGAAGACGCTGATCATGGCCTTAGAAAACAGTGCTCGAACCGCAGTTACTCTTCTGGAGAAGGACTGTGGGTTTTGATTAATACTTTTTTGAAAATATATTTGATATGGCTGCTTTTGAGAATCCAGTGAGATTTGTTATTTTCGATATCGATGCCTCTGTTAAACGGGTACTAACAATAAGTCCTTTTTCTAATGGCAAATGATCTGCCGTTTTTCCCAGTTTACTTCTTACATTGTGAAAAGCACTCTTACACTTTACTTATACTAGCATTCCAAACAAATATTATCGTCAGAAAAAAATTGTCATGTAGAACGCATTCAAATGCAAATCTCAAAATTTTCTAATTCATCGGCCACTGTGTATATGTTTGTTCGGTGACTCGAGTGTAGTTTAAAGACTAGATTTTTATAGAGGAGATATTTTTTGATCTTATGACTAATTCGTACATAGCACTTATGTTGTGTTTCAGAAAGCTCATCATCGTTGAACTATAAGGCAATGCGATGACTATTAGCGGTGTTTCTCGTAATTTTGAATCATGGTTAAGTGAGGGCTCTTTTCGTGAGGATTGTTGTCCTTAATAAAAGAGAATGTAAATATTATAATAGTTATACTTCAATAAAATTCTTATCTCAAAAGAAAGTCTTCAGATTTTCATTTATAAAAATATTTTAAGTAATTAACAAAAAGAGGTTCAATATATACATAAATATATGTTTAAAGTATACCAATTAAATAATGTTTTCATGAAGTATAATATTTAAGAAAAGCAATTTTTAAACATACTCAAGAAATAAGCTTTCGGAAAATCATATAAAACATTCACCAAAAACAGAATTAAATAAGTTAAAATTTACATACATAACGAGTTCAATTTTTATCACTTAAAATATCACTTTGAGTCATCAGTATTTTTATTCTTAAATTGATTGAAATACTCGTAGATTATTTCTGTAAAAAACACGTTAGAAAAGAAAACTATAATGAGGAGACTCTTGAATGTAGATTATTACTTAAAATAAATAATCCATGAAATTCACTTTTAACGAAATTATATTATCATCTATGTTAAAATTAGGCTATAGTTAAATTTACGCTGTCTTGGTATTTACGTTTTCATGTTGAGAAATAAGTAATAAATCAAAAAAAAAAAAAAAAATTCAAAATATTCATTTTTATGAGCAAAATGGTCAGGTATGGAATAATTTAAAACGTGTAGAAGACATTACAAAGGTATATATTTTATTTTAAACAGAACAACTATAATAAAATTTAGGAATACACAAAATTAATAACGTTGAAAAATAAATAATGTAAGCTCTTTGGAACATAATTTAAAATAGATATCTGCAAAATGTAAAAGTACAGGAAGAAGTAATAATCAAACAAAACTCAGCGTAAATAAATTAAAAACAAATTTAAATATTAAATGTAAAAATGGAAATGGGTTGCTGCCTTTGTGCCTGTATGTTTTATTAAAATTACATTTACTTTTTGCATAGTTTGTTACTGTCATCTACAAATATTCTCAAGTCAAGAAATATAAAAACATTTTCTTTGACTTGCAATAAATAACTAATTCAGAGCGGGAAACTCCAGAAATTTGATTACCGACTACCATGTGCTCTGAATCCTTAGAAGAATTTGAAATGAGTTTTTGCTTGCCATTAGTATTCATTACACAAATATAAATAACCTGCTCTACTACTTTATCATTTTTTTTAAAAAAAAAAAAAAGACCGTGAAGTTTTCCATCTGAACCTTTGAATACGTTTTTGCTCATATATTTTATTCAAAAGGTGGAATAATCAAATATTTTGCAAATGGAAGCTCTCGGTGCATAAATGGATTACATTTCGAGTTTTCACAGTGCTTTTTATTCTTTTTGCTACTTTTTCAGAATCTTTCCACTATTTATACATTTTGTTAAGAGGTAATGGAATTTACCTGCCAACATGTATCATTTCTAAGTAAAAAAATTATAAATATCCCAATATAAATTTAATTAAATAACAAATACTTTTATTTATTTTTTTACAAAATTGTAATTTTAAATATATATTTCTCCAAAATTTGATTCTTTATTCTTGTTAAAATAACTGGGAGTATTAAAAAGGAGAGGAGTCCCATTAAAAATAATATATGTAAATAGATATATGTAATCTAAATTAATATATATATATATATATATATATACACGCACACCGTCAAACCAAAACATATTGAACACCTCCAACTTTTTCAGTAAACTCGTCTGCATGACATGAATGCCACGTGAATGAGAAAGAATGGTATTTAACTACTTCTGAAGAATGATTTACTTTTGCAAGTGAGGGGAAAAGGGGTTGGTCTAAATGAATTTGAAAGTGGACAGATTATAATGGTAAAAAAACTCGGAATGATTATCTCCGAAACAATATGACTGGTATATTACTCATGTTCTGCAGAGTTTTTAGTATTTATGGGAAGTGGATAAGTAACGTTGAAACCAGAAGTAGATGTCTAGCTGTTAGACGTCCTCACATCATCAAAAGAAAAGGACAAAAAAGGCAGGAAATTGTCCCCCGGGTAAATCAAAATCGTAGCTAGATAGTAGCTCAACAGACCAATACAATTCAGGTTTAAGTACAAGTGTTTCGGAACATACAGTTCAGTGAACATTGTTCGATATGAGACTTGTTAGTAAGTAAATGGAAAAGAGTTTCCTGTTTGGATGAATTACGGATTCTTATTCATCCCTTCTGTGATTTTGTCAAAGTCAGCCGTCATCCACAGTCGAACGGTGATGCCGGTGTTATGCTTTGGATAACGTTCTCATGGGTAACTCTGGGACTCTTAGTTCTGGTACGAGGGGCCATGACAGTTGTAGTATACCTGAGTATAATTGTGGATGGGTTGCACCCTTATATGGCATCTATTTTCCCAACTGGAAATGTGATCTTCCAGCAAGACAGCTTCCCAAGTCAAAAGGCTTGATTTGCTTTATAAGGATTCGAGGACCATATAGATGAATTCCAATCAATTTCTTGACCGCCTAACAATGGGGATCTTTATCTGATAGGGCACTTTTGGGTTTTCATAAAAAGGCAGCTCAGGGGTCAAAAAGCTTCATGTCAGAATATCTCGACTTTACGTGATCCCTGACTAGACAATTGGTAAACCCTGTCTCCAGTCTATATGAAGAACATGTGGTATTCTTTCCAAGACGTATTGCAGCTGTTTTGAAAGTAGAAAGGGCAGCAACGAGTTATTGAGTAGGTGTTCCCAGTGTTTTGTCTCTTCGGTGTATATTAATTAACACAACGCACGTACACACGTGTTAAAATTAATTGAGCAATTGTGTGAGCTTCGTGTTTGAGGGAATGCTTTGTTTCCGATACGTAGAGTGGGATGTAAAGTATCACACTCGAGGTCATGTAAAAAAACAGTAGAATTTATTATTATCTTTTTATTTTTCATATAGTTTGCATACTAGTAATCATTAATTATAATCAGTATTTTTCCAAAAATTTAAAAATATTTCCTTTATACATTTTATGTAACAAATTTAAAAGTTCACTTTATTTTATTTTATTAATAATGACTTACGATTTCTAAGCATTGCACTCACAGTGCCGAAAATTTTTTTTTAAAAAAAGTAATGGAAATGCATTTTATTTAAAATCGAAATAAACACATAGATATAACGCAGAATTTAAATAAATTGAATTTCTTACAGTATTCATCCTTTAACTATCGAGATAAAGAAGAATATACAAATAAAATGTGTCTGTGTTTTCTTGAGCAAATGCGTGTAAAGGATGTTATTTGTAAACGAAAAAAATTAAATTAGTCGCAGTCATTAAATATTCAGCACATAACTATATATGTTCTTAGGAGGCTCATTTCAGGGTTTTGAATAAAATTGTTATCACCTCAAAACTATGAAGACGAAGCACAAGAAGTGCATCATGCTTTATCTTGCAAGTTGAAGTTAAAAAAAATATATGGGAAACACACTCTCAATTATTATTACCGGTTTATTAAAAATAAGTGTGACTAAGTTTAAAAGCATATAACTGTTTATGATGAATTTCTATTGTTTTACTACTGGTTTTATTTGAAAAATGAAACATTTAAATTACCAATCTAACCATTTTTATTAGTGAGAGTAAATTACAGTACTGGAATCGGATCCTCAAACCTGGAACAACATTTTACAGCTTTTGAAGGAGGGTTGTTCAAATTCTGTAAATAATAAAGCACTTAAAAATCAAAAAAGACATCTTTCTATTGTATTACTATCTAAACTTCAAAAAAGGAATTAAATTTGGTTCGCAATCAAAAGCTCCAGGGGGAAAATGTGAACGTAAGGAAGTCCTTAATGAAAGAGAAAAATTTAAGTTGAAAAGAATTATCGCTGTAGAAAATTCTATGCCTCAAAAATCTATGGTAAAGAAACTATAGATATAGCAATCGACAATTTATTGTCAGATAAAGAAAATTGACTGTAAAAAAAGTAAATTTTGCAATCTGTCATCAAATGTCTGCTAAGTCCTTAGAAAAACGAAGAAAACGTTCTTTGCCTCTATATTTAATGTTACACAAAGGTAGATATAAAGCATGGATAACTTCGGGCGAAGCACAGTTTAATCTGTCATTCACAACTGGCAAAATTAAGATGCAATATATTTCAAGCAGAAAACGTTGCAAAGACGTAGCTGTTTTGAAAAATGCAAGTTGACCGTCAGGTCTTACGATATGGATGGGAATGTCCTCTCAAGGCTTAACAAAACCATTTTTAGTTGAACCAAACTTCAAAATTGATGCTAAATGTTATCAGAATAAAGTTTTGAAACACTTGATCGGAGAAAGTAAATGTCCTTACCCTCAAGGAAACTTTGTTTTTCACCAAGATTCTGCACTAAGTCATACTGTAAAATCAACTATGAAATGGCTGAAAGATTAAAAAAATAAACTTTCTCCCTCCTGATAAATGACTATCTGTAACCCCTCTCTGTGTTCTCTCGGTGTGATTATTAAAAAAAACAATTAAATAGACGTAAAGTAAGAGCGTTTCATGTGCTTCAAACAGCAATTTAAGAGGGAGTCGGAAAAATACCCCCAAATTGTTCGAAAAAACACTTTTAGCTTAGCCAAAGCGCTCACTAAATGTGCACTGTGTTAAATGAAAGCATTCGAAAATTTCATGTAAATAACTTTATTCAATAAAAGTTTATGATCTTCTGAAATTGGTGACACTTTTTATGAATGAGCCTTAGGATGCTAACAGTTAGGGAAATTTTACGTTAAATTTAAAAGGATACGACTCTGACAAAGGAGATAAACCAAAACCTTAGACAGCCCAGAAGTAAAAGTGCTTTATATTTGAATCAAATTGAGTTATGAAAATTTAATTACATGAAAGTGAATAAATTAAATTAAATTTATTGTATATTTTTATACAGGCCCCAAAAAAGGGAAAAATAATTAGAGCACACACATTTTGAAATGTAATAAAGAAAGTTGTTTTTATAAACATTTTTAAAATACTTTTGAAACGTTATTGTAGAGGGGGTGAGCGGCGATTACTTCTTCAGCGTTTTCTTCCTCTCTTTAATGTTAAAAATAATGAAATTTAAGAACCTTTTTATATAATAATTTGACAAGTCATATAGTCATTACCAAATTTGTAGAGCATCTATAGAATTATTGTCAACATTATTATTACCTTAATAAAAATATGTTTTAAAATTTTCTTAGTCTTTTTCCCTTAAATCTCATTTGGAGTTGTTGTTGTTGTTGTTTTCGTGTCCATGAATAAATGCAGTAGATATCACTAGATTCCGTCGAAAGTCTTGATCACTGCCTCTGCTATTCTGGGAGCATCAGGGCTGTACAGGAGTTCCCGCAAAGAGTCCCTCAGAGGGACCATTCCCATTTTTAG
This sequence comes from Trichonephila clavipes, assembly GCA_019973935.1. Classification (NCBI taxonomy): domain Eukaryota; kingdom Metazoa; phylum Arthropoda; class Arachnida; order Araneae; family Nephilidae; genus Trichonephila; species Trichonephila clavipes. The sequence goes on along the minus strand of BMAU01000496.1, from coordinate 31,381 downwards.
TAACTTTGTTGCGACGGTTGGGCATTCCAAGATGTGATTGGGCGTCAGTTGAAGATCTGGGCAGTGTTTGCATTGAACATATGATCTTGTCTTGTCTGGGTGAATCTTCATGACCTTAAGGTGTTCAGTTCTCAATCTGGCAATTGTGGATGTTATAATTCGGGGACAGTCAAATTCCGTAACAAGGGGTTTTTTAAAAGTGTGATTCATAATTCTATGTTTGGCTACTGCGTTAGCATCATCAAGTGTGATGGTGGTGCACTTATGTTCGATGTCTCTAGCTTCTTTGGCGAGGCTATCTGCACATTCATTACCCTCAATGTTGACATGTGCGGGTATTCATTGCAGGATACAGGGTTTTCTTTTGCTATGCAGCTGTTCTAGAAGGGTAATAATATCACAGGAGATGTTGGTCTCTCCGTTTCTTATGGCTTCTATAGCTGATTTAGAGAATCTGAGAAGATTACTAATCCTTCTGTAGAATCAATAACATGTGGGTTTTGTTGGTATAATAAAAGGGCCTCTCTAATTGCCACGAGTTCACTTGTGAAGTTTGAGGCGATTATGCCTGTGTTAATTTTGTGTTTGTAGTTATTACCATCTGGGAGGAGTAAGATGATTCCGGCACCTCCATTGCTGAGGGATCTGTCTGAGGAACCATCTCATTTGGAGTAACATGTAAAAAGTATTTAGATAATGAAAATTCTTGGACCCATATATTGTAACCCAAATATTTGTGAATAAACTTTTCAATAAAATCTCTCATTGAGATATTTTCATTTTTGTTCTGCTGATACGTGTGAAAAGTTTCAAACTTATGAGATAAGTACCCTATTTACTCCAATTTAAACCGCACTTTTTTCCCATGTTAATTTAGTGAAAATCGGATGCAGCCTAGAATGGAGAGAACAAAAAATTCGTTGAATGATTCAATTAGAGCAATTAAAGGTTCATGTATGTATTTAAAAGTTTATAATACTGGTACGATAACTAATTATTCACTTCTTATTAGCTCTAATTTTAAATTTATTTAAATTTCGTAGAACTAGATATCGCGATAAACCATTTTGCGTTTTTTTTCCTTCAGGAAAACGCGTTCAGTATTTAGGGCACGGCTTAAAACTGATGGCGGTTTATATTCGAATCAATACACGGTCAGAGAAAATTTGTTTGTTTTTTTAATTCATTTTTTTCACCTAACGATTTTGAGATATTAAGACGAAATAAAAACTTACTGTTAACTAATGCATATACCAGTATAACAATATTTAAGTGCTAAAATATTTAAGATTTAGAAACTGCAAGAACAGTTACTCGTATAACATTATAAAAATTTATAGTTATCTTTTTCATTTAAAGTTGAATGTTTTTTTACCCATCTTTAGGAAATAACGCTCATCAACCCTTATCATTTTAAAACGAAAGTACTCAAACTTACAATATCTTAAAAATCCTCAAAGTTGAACGAAAAATATCTTTTTAAAAAATGTTCATGAAAGATTTCTATTTAGATAAATAATGGTTTTAAGAGGAACACAGGAACAAAAAGTAAGTGTACAATCTGTTTAAATGAAAAAAAAAAAATTCTTGGGATATATGTATTTTTTTCACAATTTGTTATAAAATGGAGATTTTTAAAAAAATTAGAACAACCTTTTGCATCTAGAAATACAATTAGATATTAATTGCAAATGAAACAAATTCTCGGGATTATATGATTTTCATAATTCTTCAACCAATTAACTATGGCCCTCGAGGTAAAGGGTGTGCAATTATGTGTGTCATGGAAATTGAGTAATGACGAGTATACTCGACAATTACAGAGTAATTTGTTCTCTTAAGAAATTGGATAAAAAATACGGGTTTGTTTTATAAAATTGGCAATTTTATTCCTAATACTTATTTATTTCTATATCATAAGCATATATTACATACGTATTACTTGAAAATGAAAGGAAAATTAAATAAGTATAAAGGTAAGAATTTTGAAATCAACTTCCCGACTTTTGCCATTGCTCTCTTCATGCTATTTTTTTTAAAAAAACATTCTCAACGCCCATAAATAGCGAATTTCTACTAAGTTTCAGGCGGTGTATACGGGGATGCATGACTTCACCTTAAATTTTTCATACTTTTTTTTATTTATTTGTTTTATTCAGACCTGACCTCAAAGTATTGTAAACATCTTGAAATTTGATAATATGTTTTGCTTTTCTCTAAATTTACGATTTAAGTAGCAATAGTTGCACTTCATTGCGCATGATGAGTATGCTCGTCAATACACCAACTCCTACAACTTCTCCATGACGACTATTTTCATCGACTACAGTTAACTGGTTAAACCAATGCTTCTCAATCTTTCAATACTTACGGCCCACTATTCAATCATCATTTTCATCGCGCTCTCCTTTATTCAGTAACAATGCATTGAATTCAATGATACTATACTTTGACACTCTAAAGCTACACTACGACTTTAACCTCTTAAATGCCACCGGCGTATATAAACGTCTCGAACAGCCTAAGCGTTAATTTCCCCTGATGTATATATACCTCTTTCTGTCCACTGCTATCCATAAAATTATTCCAAAGGCTTTGGAATGCAATACGAACACCTTAACAGTATTTGCGAAGGATTTACTTACTTTAGAAAATTTGCTTATTTATCCATTTTCTCCCCCCATACATCACATATGCGCGTTTTCGTGGAAAACGGTGGCATTGGGGCGTAACTTTCAATCGGCAGTTGAGGGATTTATCATAATTTTGCTAATTTTTGTATCTAATTTTATACATGACAAGCTCCTCGGATCTCTGGTAATTATTTAACTTGATTTTAATTTATGATGGTTAAATTAATTATGTAATACTGTGTACACTACTGATACATTTGTATGTGTATTATATCATTTTAAATGTGTATTTTATTTTATTTTATGTTAGAATATATTTCGTTTGTTTATTTTCAGTAAATTAATAGTTTTTATAGTAATCTTTTGTTTTTAATATGCTCGCGCCCCCCTCATAGATATATCACACCCCCTAGGGGTTTCGCCCCACAGTTTGAGAAACGCTGGATTAAACAAATAACAAATTATTTCCATAATTAACTTATTACTCATGAAAAATTTAAGAGGCAATTGATCTTTAATTACTTGTTTTTCATTAAATACTGGAGTTATTTTTGACTTAACGAGTTAATGAATGAGTTAATATTAACGTCGCACTGTTTAGTCACTCGAGATATTTATTTTTGAAGTTGCATTAGTACTTATAGTAATTGCTTTGAAAACTGTTAAAGAAGAGTAAGGGAAACGAAAAGAAATGCCAGTAAAAAATCTCCAAAACATAAAAAAATTGACAGGAATAAGCAATATATAATACAAAGTGGCGGTAGAAAAGCAATGATCCCTATCGAAGAATAGACATAGTTTTAAAATTCATAAAAGAAATGGACATTTGATGAAGTAGAATCATTTACAAAAGCATCTACTAATAAGGTGTTAGGTGAAAGATATACAAAGGACTTCTCGTCATATACATCGCTTCGTAAAGTATAGTTGTTACATCTGATTCAAATTTCTAAAGTTTGTTATGAAAGGATTCCTCACAAATTGTCATTAGAGGTAAGAAGAAAATATTTTAAACCACAAATAGATGGCAAGAGAATGCAAGGAATTCATTCGAGGAAAGGAAAACATTCTGCAGCATATAGATTGCTAAAAGTAAAAATGTTAACGAAAATTTCATTGCACAAGGAATAATGAAACCAAGGAAACATAATGTTTTGAAATATTAGGGTGGCTGAAATGAAAAGTGGACAAGTTAAATAAAACAAAATGATTTTTTGGAAATAAAAAAAACGCTCTAGGTGTTGTAACAAAGGATGTGACCATTTCGGCTGCAGATCTGTGCCTTCACTCTAGAAAGAACATGGTTTATTCTTGAGGAAGTCGTGTCCACAAACTCCCTCACTTTATTGTCCAAATTCAACGTTATATTGTTTTAAGAGACCTAACGGCCTAAAAGTTACAGGTTTACAAACCTATACTTTACAGTGAATATTATAACATTTCCCAAAGATTTTTGTTAACGTTTCCTAGGTCTCTAGGGAAACGTGTGGGTGGACATTGTCATGGAGATCCGATATCGTTCGCTGCCCTTCTCGAAAACTTTTACACCAATTGTTCCAAGACGTTCAATCTAAGCGGTGTTCGCCATAGACTGCCAATATCCATCGATAGATGTCCGCATTAAATTTACCTCCTGGAATCAGAAACCGTACTGTGACTACATACACACAATCTGAACACCTTCTTGCACGTCAGAGCTTTAATTTTAATTAAATTAATCTACCACCAACAGATTTCATTGTTAAACTTCATACGAGGTGTACACTTCCTATACCGTCTTTCACATCCTTGTTGTTCGATTGATTGATTGAATATTAACGTCGCACTGTTCAATCACACGAGGGCTTTTGGCGACTGACCACGTAATTTTGAACCATGGTCAAGTGACGTGGACGACACCTGAGCTGGAACTCCCTCTCCTAACTTCCACACCACACCAACGGGACGTTTCAGCTCTCGAAGATTTAATGTGCATCGCTGCCCTACACGACGGGTCTTTAGTGGTACTGGCTCGAACTCGTGACAAGGCAAGCCACGGTCCGATACCTATACCACTCGGCTACCGTGGCCCCACATCCTTGTTGGATGGCTCTGCTACAGCTGCACTCATTCTGACGCAACCGAATATGTCCGCTTTTCATTTGGGCAAGCATCATACTTAAACTACACAGAACAAAGTATCAACTGTTTTGATGTTATATTTTTCCATTTTTCTTGTTAGTCTCCAAACTTTTGAATACTTTTCAACAATCAAATATTTTATTGCAATTTTCAATATACTTTTTGATGCATGAAACATATTTTTATGCGTCTAATCAATCAAACAACGAAAATTAATAAACAAAGAATATTTTATAAACATACAAGTTGTTTCAATTTTAGATACATAACTACTACTAAAACAAATTTCAATTTTGTTTCTCTTTCCTAAAGAAAGTATACTTTAAAGTAAAATATATGTCATCAGCTGTCTCACAATTAATTGGCCCTATAAATTAAAAACGCATGCGTTTCAATTATATATTCTGTATAGAATAATAAGAGTGAAATCAACTTAATTAAACTACTTGTACTTCTATTCTAGGATATTTTATGGTAACCTAATGGGTAAGTATTAAATATATTGACTTCTAACACAACTAATAATATTCAAATAAACCGTACCTCATACTTAACGAATTTGCATATTTACTGATTTAAGACCAATTTTTACTCAAATTCCTACTTAAGCATGTAAATCAACATTAAAAGTTCAAATGTTAGTTATAATTACTTAGTTATGTATCACCTTCTATATCAAATTATGAATGTAGAATAAAACAGTAAATTATATAGGCTCTAACTACTTCAATATTAGCAGCAATTAGTCAACTAATGATAATTTAATTTTGAAGGTATGCTGAACTCATTAAGGAATATTTTAAATCTGAAGATTATTCACAGTATATAGAATATAATTTTAAATTAATTTAAAAATGTTTATCTTAAAATAAAATATATGCATTCAGTATCAGGGAATAATTAATGCGAATCCAGTCAGCAATAGGAGAGATTTAAATTAACTTACATTTTTTTTTCTTAACTGAACTATTAATAAGAAAATGCAACTCGATAAAAAAAATATAATGTAAGAACATTTATGAATCCATTGTAAAGTTGCTTAAAAGTTTAAAAGAACTGAATTTCTTTTCTAGGAAAACTTAACAGTTTGGTGTTTTAATAAGTTTTAATGAAAAATAAAAATAAACATAATAAGAAGTGAAACATAATGAAGTAATTATTCCATATGACAATTATAGCATACAAAATGATTTGTCAAATTTCTGCAAAATTAAGAGAGTTTTGTTATGAAAGAATTGCATTTATTAATTTGCCAATGATGTTTAAAATTTATGCACATCAGAAAAACAAGGACAAGTAATTTAACCTTGAAACCCAAACTTGTGTTTGAATAATGTTTAAATAATACCACCTATTACGAGAAATGTGTTTATAGTTTTCTGTATAACACTGTGACAAATCTATACGGGACTTTATCACTAACCTTCTGAGTCGTCTTTTTTAGGGAAATTTAATTCCCTACCTATTTCCAATCAGCTCCAAAAAGAGGACAGGATTCCTTGTTATGCAGATTAGATAAAGTATTTAAGTCAAACGGAATCGTAAAGTTAGAGCAGTAGGAGATAGAGATTGAAGCAGAAAGACATAATAGTGAAATTAGAAATTTATAATTGAAGATTTCTTGGTGGATAATTTACTCTCAAGAAGAGTTGAGATTATGTGGTAAATATTGATTTATATTTGAAGTCTCATTAAACGTTTATATTAGGATTGAGATTAAAGTTAAATGTTCAATAGGAACATTATTAAATATAAATCTGGGATCTCTTATCGTGGTAATCTCTGCGTGATCGATATTCTAATTGTTAATTAATTGGATCATTAAATATTTAAGTTAATTTAAAGGACATTCCCTTTAAAAAACCTCATAATACTAGTTAGATATATTTGTTAATAAGTGTTTGATTCGATTTAGATAAGATAACCAAATAAAGAAAGTTATTTATAAAAATGGCTACTGGCTCTTATCTGACTCCTACTTATTCTCGTTCTCAAAGTGAGGTCCAAGGGGACCTTCACAACACGACTATATATATTTTTTAAAAAATAGCTGAATGTACGTACAATAACACAGAGCTACTGAAACCTTTAATCCTCATATATCATTTCTCACCATGAGTTTTTTTTATGTTTTACTTTTGATAGAAAGAATGGTGCAAATACATCATAATGAGGTAAAGAATATAATAACGAATCCTACGCAGGGGGCCTACACATAAGTTGGACAGAAAGAATGATTTATTGCACGTAATATACAAGGGGGGATTAAAATAAATTTTGTTATAAGCTATAGAAATAGTTCGAAGTTTACCATAGTCATAAATGCTCGATGTAACTTCCTTTTCTTAAATCAACACATATCACATTGATAAATTAGTTCCCATCCCACATTTGTCAGCATGTTTCTGTCGATCAAATTAGTTGCATTTTAATTCAGGGATAAATGTAGGAAATGGTGGAGTGTACACTTGATCTTTTACAAAACCCATACACTGAAATATAGTGATGAAAGATCTAATTATCGTGGTGGCCGTTGAATAACACTTCCACGACCAATCCAAACTGTTACCTCAGCATTGAAGTAAGACGTCAGGTCATTGAGGTACTGGCAAGATGTGTCCTCCGATTGAAAAATGCGACCTCCTGGCATTTTTTCTTTAATGATAAGCATAAGGAAAATCTGTAGTATGTCCAGTTAAATACCAGAGCTTTCTTCACTAACAAAATAGAGTCGTACTTGAACAGCAGAAGGATTTACATGAAATCAAATACAGCATTTCGTTTTTTCAGCACCATTGTAAGTTTCCATTATCGTAATGCTGGACAAAGAATGGTTATATACCACTCGCTAAACCATGGCGTCAGTTGTGACACCTAACGTCTTCGATGAATGAAGACGTTAAGAATATTTTACTACAAATCTGACTTTAATCGGGTTAATTTCATTTAATATTTCGGAAGTTCTCCACTAACTAAAATTCCCAGGTAATTTTTAGACACCCTGTACATTTAATTTGTTCTTATTATAGTGTACCAAAACTATTAGACAAAGCATTTAAATAGAAGCTAATTAGACAAATTACAAAATAAAGATTCGCGAATAAAGTTAGAGACACTGTCTGCAGTGCCGTAGGGACTGGGTTTGAATCCCGGAGAAGACATGGATGTTTGTAAATGTTTAGTGACTTTGCTGCATGGGGGTACTCTAAATATCCGTCGAGAAGCAAGTCCTCTCGTGTTGGTGGTGGAAGGGAAAGAGAGGTGGGAGGTCCCTGGCCACCCCCAGGATTTTCCCTCTAAATTGGTGTGGAACCGAGAAAAAATCATACTGTCACCTGCATGGGGCTCAAAGCTAAGGCTAACGACAGGCGTAAAAATTCTAGCCCTTAGCCACGATGAATTTCGTGGGCCTCGAGCTAAATTCATCAGGCAGGTGGTATTAGTCACAACAAAACAAAATAAAGAACGTTTATTAATAAAATCAAAATTGTATAATAAAAAGCATGTATTTGACACAATTCTAAAAATAAATAGTATGAGTATTTCAAAAACAGTTAATTAAACTATAAAAAAGCAAGCAACATGTGCTTACAATAATTAAATATACTTGAAAAAGTTCAGCTTTAGAAAGATTTTTCCAGATATCCTAACTCAATCAACTATGATTCTTTTCACAATATATACACATTGAGTTATGGCTTCGAGTCCAAATTTAAAAAAACAGTGTACAAACGAATAAGGATCTTGATTACTTTATGCGTTAGAATCCAAAGTTTTCACGTTGTTTAATACAAGAATCAAAATAAATTTATTAGTTCAGTTGTACTGATTACATTTTTAATATAATATTTTCAATATTACAGTTTATCTTACAATTACTCCTAATGTTGTTATAAAGGAATTTAAAGGGGGTTTTATTCAAACTAAACGATCTTTTTGGTTGTACTATTATCAAATTGTATATTTTTAAGAGAGAAATTGATTAAAAGTTCAATCATTTAAATCATTGAAGTTACACTTAATTTTTTTTTACAAAAAACAACACGAATTAGTAATAATTATAGCTTATAAAATAGTATTTTAACAATACGAATAATGCAAAGTTAAACAAATTTGTCCATTGATTAAAAAAAAATTGTGCCTCTTATTAATAACCAATACAATTTAGAATTTTATTTAGCATTGTAATTTTAAAAAGGTAATGGTATGTTTTCTTATAAGAAACAATAAAAACATTTAAATAATTTCGTATGAGCCAAAACAGGCATGACTTCCCTTAATAAGATAGAGATTTGAATATGTTGAGAGGAATTTTGGGTTGTTGAATTGTTGAGAGGCTCGAAGTTGAGAAAGCATCTTTAGTAAGTCAGTGTATATAGCAATTTTAACTTGTCAAAGCTCGAGAACTAAATAATAGCAATAAACAATTTATAAGATGTTACATAAATAAAAATAGGTTTTTTTTTCTTATTCCATTTTATATTTTTCTTTAAATGTGCTTCCCCATCTGATTTTTAATTTTGTTTCAAAGACGTTCAAAAGTTTTTATAATGCATCTAATTCGCCCAATTCTAAAATACCTAAGATATAGATATCTTCTATGATTAAACGTTGTACTAATAAATTGTAAGTACAATGTACATTTGTTCGCTATAACGAGTTTTTATGTAGAATTTATAAAATAATTTTAGTCTAAGGGGAAAATATTTTATTTTGTCCATAAATGCAGTTTACCTTTAAGCAAATATACCGTGAGATAGGAAGATGGAATAGTGGAATGTGAAGATAACAGTAATCTTGAAATATATCTGAGAAGGTGAAATTAATTCTTAAGAACCGATGCGCTTCTTCTCACATCGAAGCCCATTTTTCTTCTCTTCACAAGAAAAGCGAAACTCGCCCTTTTCTTTTTTTCACAAACTAGGATTGAAAAGAAAAGACCTAGAATCTGAAAAAATCATTTAATCTATTACTTGTTTCATCGAAGCACATACAAGAACCCGAGACTAAAAAATTGAAAATTGGTTATACTTCTTTCCCGTAACAAGATTAAAACTTTCGAAAAATCTAGAGCAGGGTAAGCTTAAGTCAATCGGATCAGCCAAACCCGAGATAATCACGATTTCAATAAATTTTAAGGTGCCTGAATAGTGCAAAAACGTCAATTTTGATGAAAATGACGAATTTGTTTTACTCTAAATTTTATATAGTTGAACATTCTGCTTTCTAAAAATACATTACTTTTGTTTGTACTTCAATTATTTACGAAGTTATAACAGTTTTTATGTCAAGAGAGAGCAGCAAAAATGAACCGGAAGTTAGATATCGAAACCGGAAATGTTTGCATTTTAATACTTTTTTACACTTTTTTGGTGTTTATCGAAACTATTAAAAATAATATTAACATAGGTACGGTAATGACGGGACATGATGATATTTTTTTAAAAAATATTTTAGTTTTTAGTGAAATTTGGCAAAAAATTCGTAAAATTTTTGTCATTTTTCGATTTTTGTATGTTTTTGCTTCTCGATATTTTATTTCTATACTTTTTTTATATATTTGATCGAAAACTCTGTTCTTAAAGACAAAAAAATAATTAATTATGCCTAAAGCAAGGTCTGGGAGGTCTAAGGAGTTTGCTTCATCATTGTGCTAGTAGTACACAGAATGTTGACACAGAGCTAATCCCAATAATACTTAGTCAGCTGGTGACAAAAAGTTGAAATCTATTCATAAATGTTTCAAAATTTACTCTTAGAAAACCTTTTTCAGTAACATTTTATGGAGTACTTTACTTAAAGATACAATTATATTAAACTTGAAACATTTCGCTTAAGTGCATTATTAACGTTAATTCCTTTTAATTTGTGATATACTTGTTTATTAACCTTATATATATATATATATATATATATAATTAGAAATGCAAATACTTCCCTTCCTAAGATCTTGTACATGGGTTTGTAAAATTTCATCTGAAACGCATTTTAACTTCTGTGGGACACCCCTTAGAATATAGAAAATTTTCTCGGGGAAACAAGCTACATTGAAAACACAAAATTACTAAGAATGAAAAAAAGTCAAAGTGTATTCATATGGAGGTTTTAAAAACTGTTCTTCATACGCTTTTCATTATAATTTCTTATAACTTTTGTAATAAGCAAAATTTTTTAAAAGAAATTTTCGGAATATTTACTGACAAAATAACACACAATAATATATTTTATATTACATATTTCTTAAGCTCTAAGATACTTTGTGGAAATATATACCTATTTTTCCAAAAAAAATATTTTTTAACGTAATAAAGTTTTTCTAGTGTACTTTTTATATCTGTAATTTGTATTCAAAAATTCTATGCGTTTAGACATTAAAAAAAGCTTTTTCGACTCTATAAAATTGGTAACAAAATTAAAAAAAAGAATTTGAAACAAATATATAATACTGATATAGGATTATAAAGGTTTATTCTTTTGATATAAAGAGGTTTTATGTTGTTTTAGCTGCATAATTTTTTAAGATTTAGATTTTAAATCTTTAAATGCGTTTTTCTCCGAAACAGAGTTTTCCATATTTTATCGCGTGGCAAACATGATATCTTAAAAAGTCCTTGACATAATTGCATGAAATTTAGCATCATTTATTATTATTATCATATGCATGTTGCGCACTAGAGAATAAGAAAAATTAATATATTTACCTTTTTATGATTGTTTTTCTTTGTCATAAATGCAAAATGTTGGAAAAATTTTTCCTTTTGTGCTTTTTTTTACTCCTAATTTTTTGATAAATTGAAATTATTCAAAGATGATAGAGCAAACTATAGGTAAACGCTTTCTGAATAAAATTCAAAGATCTTTTTTTATCTTATGTATTACAATTTATTTTACAGTGTTTGCCGCAATGGGCAAAAAATGCCAAATTTTAACCTAATATTGTCCATTTTCTTACAAAAATATATTGAAATTTTTTTTCTTTGTTATTTTTATAAGTTTTCAGTTATAATCAAACAAAAAATGAGTTTAAAAATGATCTTCTAGCATTATTTCAAAAAAATGTTCCCGCAACTAGTCAGGCACTTAAAACACCCCCGCACAGAGACAATAGGACAAATAACGGGGTCGGCAAACCGTATCTGGAGATGAAATGAACCGAATGTGACACTTGAGACCTCATATTGAGTGTTTCGGCGGGAAGAATCGTTCCTGTAAAAATTAAGCCATCCGCCTGAAAAGCCCCAAAGTTATGATCATTTTAAAATATTTAAAACATTTAAAACAATTAAATAAAATAGAAACATGGCACCCAGCAACTCGATACTCGGCCTGGTTGTGAGGAAACACAAGAGGAATCCATTCGAACCGGTCCGGAGTCTGTAGTTGCAAATAGGGCAGCAATAGCTCGGGAAAGGAAAACGAAACTAACTCCCCCGGGGGAAACAACTGTGACGTAAATGGTCACGTTCATCCCAGCAATATACAGAGTAGTAAGTGATCCCAAAGTTTCATCCTTCTATCTGTGTAATATCGTTACGTCATCAAGAAATCGAACCTCATACGAATAACAGGGGGATTCTAATTTTAGTGATAACGCACTCTAGGCCCACTACCTACACACAAATTATAACAGATGAAAGAGCTCAACGAGGAGAACCTATGGTTCGAGTTTCATTAACGAAACTCAAGAATAATATAGGAGCCGGGATTTTAAAATTTTAAAATAATTTTAAAATGTTAAATATGGGTGAAGAAATGGGGCTATGGTATTGTAAAAATATATCTAGAATGCTCATCGAGAGAACAACCGACCAAGGTGGCATAGGATTCGAGTTATTACTGGGGAAGCCCTATAGGAGAGCACCGGAGGGGGCCAATTTAACCTAAAGCTGGCTCTAATACGAAAATATGGCATGGAAAATATGGAGTCCCAAGCTCAATTCCTTAGGGGGTGAATTTTTTCCCAGTCCCTATAGGATTAACATAGGAGTATGATATTTTAGTGCTTAAGCATTCTCCATGCCCACACACTGTTAATGAATTAGATAACTGGATGGGTCTCGATGAGTGGAACAGTTGGTTCAAATCAAGTCCGAGCCTCGAAGTGGAGCCAAGATGTTGTGAACTTAAACAAATTTAAGAAGTTTAAAACAACTTAAAACTATAGAAGAAATATCCCTATGAGCATGGAATTACAACTTTTAGAGCAGATAGAGAATGAACCAGGTCCGAATGGACTGTGAAGCTCGGGTGCCGAGATATTGTCCAAAACGCTGTAGAGGGGGAATGCGTCCCAACAGATATAGTTTATAACAATAGTTATTACGATCTCCCGAATATCAGTCCCCTAGCACCAAAAAAGTGGCATGTTAAAATATTAGACAACGGTGTGCGCGCATTGGTGTCGTAACGGTATGCACGGTATGTTTTTAAACTGTTCTATTCTGAGTTTACTTTCGGGGCTGCGGTAGCCCAGTGGTCAAGGTATCGGATCATGGCAGGCATGTCATGAGTTTGAGATCAGTACCACTAAAGACCCGCCGTGTAGGGCAACGATGCACGTTAAATCTATCGAAAGCTGAAACGTTCTCCCGTTGGTGTGGTGCTCTAGTTATGAAAGGGGGTGCCAGCTCAGGTGTCGTCCACGTCACTTGACCATGGCTAAAAATTACGTAGTCCGTCACCAAAAGCCCTCGTGTAGCTTAACAGTGTGACGTTAATATTCACTTACTCACTCTGAGTTTACTTTTAACAGCTTATTATAGTTTTTCCTGTGCTTCGTGATCATCGAGATATATGCTTATATTTGATTAAGTTTATAAATATTATAAAATTTGAATGCTATATAAATAAAATATTGAAAATAATTTGATATTGGTACACATTGGAATTTTTCGACAAATAATAGTAAAATTTAGTCGTTAGCGAAATAATATAGCTAACAGACAACAACATTAGACTGGTCACTAGAGATCCATTTTTATACGATTTCAAACTGGTGAAAAAAAAGAGTAGCTTACCGATATTAAACTAGCTTGATTTTTTTTAAAGTGCTAACATCTTTTGGAAATGATTAGTTTTCAAAGTTGGCGTAAAATCCTGATTTAGTCCACGTTTTTAGCAAGGAGAAAATCAAATTGCGTCAGAAGATTATTTTTCGTTAATGAATTTCTATCCAATATAAGGATAATAAAACTCACCTAGTTAACGATAACTAAATGTGTGGGTTAATATAAGAATTCAGCCCAAAGTTAGTTCAGTTCAGATCTCGTCATCTGCTCTTGAATATTATCCTTTTCTGTTTCAGTGTGTTGTTTTTACTATGAATGTTTTTCTGTTCTATTTATAGTTGAAAAAGTTAAGAAATGCACAAAAAAAATGTTTGTGTGTACTTATGTCCACACAATAGAAGTGAATACTTCTGATTCATTCTGGGCAGAAAATCTAATGAGCTCAATTCATGTGACGTCATAGTCATATGATAGTGAAAGCCACGTGATTTTAGCCAATCAATTCAAACTCATTCACACGACAAAAACTATCCTATGTTTCCTGCTAATCAGTTCACGCTCTCCGGTTTTGCCAAGTTTTGCTTTTTGAACTTTATCTTAAAAAGTACATATGTATACAAGATGCATTTTATTTAAAAGTATAAACATAAAAATATGTTGTTTTTTTAATTAAAAAATATTTTTGAAGAATTCTTTTTTCCTAACATTTAAACATGTTTACCCAAATTTGAAATTTGAAATTTTATCTGAGTTTTACAAATAGAACAACAAGTGCAACAAGTTTAATGTTTGTTTTGAATTCAATAGAAATCACGTGTTTGTTTTTATCACGTGACTTCATGAATTGAGCGCATTGTTAGGATGTACTACGTTTTCTTTTACGACATTTTCGCATGCGATCGTTAAGTAGTTCTTTTCATGAGCATTCATCGATGGATTTTTTTATTTCCCCCATTTTTTGAAAAGGGTAAATTTTAAATAATTATGTATTCTTGTGTGTCTACATATGAATATAAAACTTAAATATCAATTAGTCTGATTCTTTAAAGCTGTATAAGGTAATTCAAGGAAAGATGCCAGTTGGGGGAAGAAGCTAGTTTGTTAATAGTACTTTTATGCGCCGATAGATGGCAATTTTGAGGCACTTGTGTGACGAGTCTGGTCCAAAGTTGAGTGAGGCTTGTGAATTTATCTGAATTAATCGTCTTTAATCGGCCTTAATTTTCAATCTTGTGAGCCTTTAAAGTAAGGAGTACAACTTTTATAGTATTCCATTCTTCATATTTAAAGTACGTAAACGTATTTATTAGTAAGACATCAGAAAAAATGAGTTATGCATATACGATGGGGGGATGTAGGAACGAAAATAACACTACAGAAATAAGAAATAAGCTTGTGGGAATCTGCCTCCTATACTTCGGGGATGATACCACATGGTTCAGAAATAAAAGTAAAATAACTTTAAATTTCTTTTCATTTCATAACACAGTATATTATCATATAACATATAGCTACAATTAATAATTATGCTGTTAGGATGGCACATAGGGCCTCCGTAGGAAGAGAATATGCAGGGCTGAAGTCGACTACTTCTTCAGCCTGCTGTAGAGCATTCTGCATGAAAATTCGTTTTTAGCAAACTAATTATGAAAGAATTTATTTATTTATCTTTTGTTTTTCTATAGTTATTATTACTTCATGTTAATTTGGCGATATTCGTCTTAATTTTTATTTACTGTGGTATTGTTGCATTTTACTCCATGACTGGTGTCATCTTCCCCATATATATGGGGAACATGCCACCATTGCAGTCAGCCACAATAAAATGAATTTCTTTAACATTAAAAATTTCTTATTTATTTTCATATTAAGAAGAGAATTAACTTGTATACACGAACAATTAAATATTGAAAAATAAAGTATATTTTTTTCATGGTCTTGTTACTTCAATTTTCAATGAACTAATCAAAAATTCCTTAAATGGGGCATCTTCCCCCGATTTACCTTATATGTAAGTTACCCATGTAGATTATACTTCGATAATGTATATGTTTACAGGGTACTTACGTAATATCGCAACAATGCCAACGTTCGAGATAACTCACCTAGCTGACAACATTTATTTCCAATGTGTTCTAAAGAGTTTTTTTCCAGGTATAGAAGTTTAAGTTGACATTACATTCCAAGATGGCGACCAATTTAACAGCTGTCAAGTGATTTATTCTCAGTTTGGTTTGGCAATTCATCAAAACGATCATCAAACAAGGCGTAGATTCGTCGAATGGGCCCAAAACGAGATTGCCGTTGTTCCCGATTTTCATAAGCGAATTTTATTTAGTGGTGAAGCGCACTTCTGGTTGAATGGCTACGTCAACAAACAACACTGCCGCATTTGGAGTGAAGCTAATCCACAAGTGTATGTCGAAACACCGTTACATCCAGAAAAACTGACTGTTTGGTGCGCTTTATGGGCTGGTGGAATCATTGGTCCGTACTTCTTCAAAAACGATGAAAACCACAACGTTACAGTCAATGGTGATCGGTATAGAGCAATGATTACTAACTTTTTCATTCCTGAATTGAACAACCATGCTGTCCAGGAGTTGTGGTTCCAACAAGACGGCGCAACATGTCACACAGCTCGTGCCACAATCGATTTATTGAAAGACACTTTTGGTGACAGCCTAATTTCACGTTTTGGACCTGTGAATTGGCCTCCAAGAGCTTGTGATTTAACACCGCTAGACTATTTTCTGTGGGTCTATGTAAAGTCATTGGTCTATGCGGATAAGCCACAAACGCTTGACCATTTGGAAGACAACATTCACCGTGTTATTTCCGATATACGGCCACAAATGTTGGAAAAAGTCATCGAAAATTGGACGTCCAGATTGGACTACATCCGAGCCAGCCGTGGCAGTCATATGCCAGAAACCATATTTAAAATGTAATGCCACAAGATTATCTTTCGAATAAAAAAATTCATGTCAATCGAATAATACATCGTTGTTTTATTGCAATTTAAAGTTCTATACCTCTAAAAAAACACCCTTTACGTGCTGAATTGGCAACCATGTACTCCGTTTCATATAATGTGGCCATTACCGTTCCGATAATACGCAAGTACTGTTATGTACTGTATAGTATGCATGGTTAGGAAACTTATGCCCTGAAAATCGTTTGCTTTTCTTCAAATTCTCTAAGCACTCAAAAGGAGAAGGTTCGTACTTTTCTCACAATTAATGCTTTTATTTGATGGTAATCTCTTAGTTGTCATCACTATTAAAAACCAAAATATTGACAATTTTTCACCAATTAACTTTATTGAAATTTCGTATTTTAATTCTTTGAGCGCATTTTTGTGCTTAAATGCTCTTTCTACTGAATCAAAATGTAGATCCCATGTTTCGTTTCTTCTTATCTTCGAGCTCTCCTACATAAGAATAGTCTTTTTTTCTAATTATTTCCGCTTGCGATTCTCTTCTCTCGTTCATTTGTTCGAATTGTGAGGAAGTGGCCTGCATGGAAGTAATATATAAATAAAGAAAAGGAAACTCTTCAAGGGGAATGAATGTGCATGACATTTTTACTTAAGAAAAACACACACCTAAAAAGTTTTCAATTGAAAACTTAACAAGCGTTACCTACTGGGGCCGAGTAAATCCGGGTAAGCGTAACGCAGCTGAACCTGACGTTTAATTTAGATTTATTTTTTAGAAAAACGCTCCTAAAGAACTTTTCTGTTCAGAAACAGGATTGTTATAGTTGTGAATAATGCAAATTAGTTTTTAAGATACTGATTGATATGCACTAGAGATTTGCTGTTGTTACTTATCCCATCCGATTGTCAGTGACTTTAGATTAATCCCCATAAAATTCATTGAGGTAAAAGGCCTAGATCACATCTGTCGTTTTGGCTGAAAATCTGAGCAACAGTGACAGTATAATTTTGGCTCGTTCAAGCACAAGAAATTAACAATGCATTAACGCGTATACTTTTATGCATCATAGCGTCGACCGATTTCATCAATTCAAAAAAACATCGCCAAATTCTGATATCGTTATTATTATCACAAATATCATTGCGTTTGAAAGGATGAGGAACACTTTTCCCAAAAATGAATTGAAATAACGAAATTTGGTTGTGTTTTTTGATTTGATGATAGTGATCATGGTGTAATAGTAAGTTTATTTAAACATGCAGCAGTATATCCATTTTTTTCTAGAACCATAAAAATGTACTTATTTTAACTTTGTCTACAATAAAAGACGAAAATAAATTTGCCCATATCATTTCAAAATGAATATATGTCATTTGAATAAAAAATAATTTAACAATTTTGTTCATAAGTAATTCTAAAAAACCGAGGTGGCAACTTAGCTTCGCAGAAAATCAAATTTTAATGCAGCACTCATTTATAAATTGAGAAAACTTCTAACTTACTTAACTTCTTAAAAGAAATTATTTAATACCTTAAATTGAATTATGGAAAAACAATTTGCTTTACTTGCAATCTGAATCCTTATTACTTTTTAAAGAAATCATAAGAAAGTAATTTTTATTAATAAAGATTATAATTGTTTGAGTAATTTTTTGTTTGCCTATTTATTAGTCTTGATTGGGGTATTTATGTCTATAAAAAGTATTTGAAAACATTTTTTTAATAAAAACACCATAATCTTTCTTCATAGTCTTTTATTTGCAATTGATGAGAAAAAACTCTTCTATTTAACTTTTTTAATGAAAGTGCATATTTATTTTAATACGCAGATTTTTTTCTTTTAATACGCATATTTTTTTCTTTTAATTCTTTTGATTTATAATGCTGGATTTTTCACATTGTTTTCCAAATTCCAAAATAATTTTAGTTCCATTTTTTCCAGCCTTAATAAGTTAATTAGAATATTTAATTATGTTAATTTTATCTTTCTTTTTGTCTTCAATACTAATTATTAGATTAACTTTAAAAGAAATCACGAAAAAAATATTACTGAAAATTATTTTGGTATTCCTAAAAGTAATCGTCCCTTTTGGCAAGTAATTTAAGTTCATAAATGAGTTTTGTTAACTAAAAAACACAATTGTTTTAAAATTTTCAGTTTGCTTAATGATTGTGTTTTGTTTTACAAATAGTAAATTTAGCAAAATCTTAATACTATCTAATCTTAATTACTATCTTAATGTAAATAAGATAAATGTTACAGAAAAATAACAATAAATCCGTAAAGATTTTTTATTCCCGCATCGGCTTAATTCGTGCATCAATCTGATATATTTTTCATGCTGCTGAAATTAAAATATTTCAAATTCCATTCTATAATATTAACATTGTTTAATTCTGTGTCTTTTTTTTTCACACACACACACAAAATTGAATGTTAAAGTCTATCTGTTTTTAATGTAAATGCTTGTACGATCTAAGTCTTTTACTTCACTCTATGATATTATAAGTAAAATAGTTTAAGCCAGTGGTTCTTAAACTGGTCTGTGGACACTTGGAAGTCCACAGTGCCTTTCTTGGTGGCCCACGAAAATGTCTCATTTAGGGTTAAAATGCCTCTTTTTACAGACTGAAAAGTCTCGTGGAAAAATTGAAAGATGTGCCATCCTAAACGAGATCAATAAATTATCGCAATGAAAAAACTCTACTAGAACATGAATTCAGTATAAAAATAGTAATTTAGTATATTTTAATAATTTGCAACTTTATAGCCATTACTATCATGTATTATGCTTAAAAAATTGTAGAAATTCGTGAGCAAAGTTTAAGAACTGAATTCACAGAGCGACATTACGATAAGAATTGCAAAGAAGAGAACCGGATTTGAGATTGCAGATTTCAAACATAATATTACACCAGATATTACTGCACTTGTAAAAGAAATGCTACATAATCATTTTCGTTAAATTTTTTATTAGTGCAATTAAAAAATTATTTATTTGAAATAAATATTTTGTAATATTTTTAATTAAATGTTTACTTTTCTCTTAAATATAAAAAAGATGTGTTAAGAAAAGTCCATAAAAGTAGCAGAGGCTATCTTCGAATTACTGAGGAACTTTTGAATCACGAAGCCGTGAGTTGAGAGGGAAAAGGAGCGCATCTTGGGAATCCGCGAAGTCGGCTGATACATGAGGACGTGGCAATCGAATGTTTAAGGTTTAAGAGCAATTCAGATGAAATAAATTTCAATTACTTTCGATAGTATGGTAATGTATATTTCTTTGAAAAATACTACGGTACATCGATCTGTTTAAAATGACTTTGCAAAAATAAGGGACGAGTACACTTAAATTAAAGTACACACACACACACACACACGCACACGCACGCACACGCACACGCACCCCCTAAAAATAAATTTCAGCAAAACTGGAAATTGTTTTAAAAAATATTAATAAAATAAAAAGTTGAAAGAGTTCACCAAAGTTTCAATTTTTAATTCGACTACTAGATGTATATAACATCATTTTCTCATTATAAAAGAATGATAAATAAAAAATATATGAAAAATTGATGTATAAATTTTGAAATTTTTCGTTAAAAATTTCCATGCTAATATCTTTTTTTATAATTTCAGCAACATTATTTTAGAAATAAATCTTTAAACATATCATAATACTTTTTTCTGCCTTTCATTCATTTTATAAAGTGGAGAAATTTTTAAGTAAATCCAAATGAGGTAATATTTTATTTAACATTTTTCTTTGGCTTTCATACATGCAGTGTACATATGTTTATTCCTCACTAAAAATTTGTAAATAATAAATAATTAGATACACACATAGGTAATGGAACAAATTTCCTTACTCGAAACAACAACAGTTATAATACACCTTATGAATCTTATGGTAAATCTCATCGATCACAATCATTTTACTTAAAATAACACAGAAAATACATTTTGACTTCTTATGATACATTTTATTATCTTGAAACAGAAAATAAGGAAACCATTGCTTATTCATTTGTTAATACTGCAGTTTGTAGCATTTACAGACAGAGCTTTCTTTAAATGGATTATTCTCTCTCTCTCTCTCAATAAAATGAATTATTAAAAAAATAAATAAATTAACGAAAAAATTTGAATTTAACTTTCCAGAAACCATATCCTTTAAGTTTGTTGGCAAAAATTTAAGTTAAAGGTTTATTCTTAAATGGCATTTACAAAAGACAGCATAAAATTAGAATTCTATGCTTTTGTGTATTGAAATATTCATACTTTTGAAAAATATATATTCACCAAGAGTCATCAATACATCAAGAGTCACCAATAACGAATAATTAAAGGTTAGCTTAAAGGAAAAAGCTGAGTAAGTGTTACTAACTATATTCGTAGAAAGGTTCTAAGAGTGATAGAAAGAGGAGAAAAAACTTTCTTCTCAGTCATTATCATGAAAAGAATTTGACATGAGAAATATTCATCAATCTTGATCTCTTTCAAAATGTTCTCTCGTTTTTTTAGACGTTATTCAGGTTTTGACAAATATGTTGTAGGTTAGGTATTAGTTATTTTTCTTAGAAAAATTCTTGAGTAAGCATTAATTTCTTGGTCCAATCGATTTAATGTTATCCGAGCAAACCTTCTTAAACAAAACCCCTATATCTCTCTTATCTATAATTTCATTTATCTAAAAAAAAAATTAGCATGCGCGCAGTACTTCTCGGAAACTATTAATGATATCCATTTGAAATTTCATACACGTGTTCAAAATAAGGCTCTACATAACTTATGCAACAACTTTAAAAAATTTAATAAATTTTTTAAAATTATAATTAAAAAATTTTTTTCTCTAAATTTCTTAAAAGTTAGTATAACTTCAAAAGTGAATATTTTTACACCAAGTAAAATTAATTTTGCCAATTTTGATCAGTTTTTTACTTCAGAATCCTGCGCGGTGTAAAATACTGAATTTCTTTTTGAAAAGTATTCCAAATTTTATTTCTTTGTAACTTTTTTAATTTCTTCCCTAATTTCTCTGAAAATGTGAGAAATAATGTAAATATGTAGATTATCATGTGGTAAAAATTTCAAATTACTGATTTGTTTTATTGCTTACATTGGTTTGAAAAGGGGTGTTTTTTTTGAGTGCACGGATATCTGTTAATTGTCCTAAGATTAAACAAAAATGAATAGAAATATTTAAACTACAAGCATTTATATACATAAATTTAAAATCACCAGTGTCCTTTTGAATGGACATTGTCGACATTTGAAAAATTCTGAAAATTTATTTAATTAATTGGGGAAGTAAGCATGCAAAGTGATTGAATGTGTATTAACAGCACACTACGAAGGAACAAGAGAGCTATTGGAATTTCATAATTTTCAACGATAGGCAAGTGACGAGGTTGACGCGTGAACTAGCATCCCACACTGAAAGCTTTCACACTAATCTAACACATGAGGACTTCGAGCGCTGACAGAATTAATCTCCTCTACACGGTATATATATATATATATATATCTTATTTATAAGATATATATATATATATATATATATATATTTTATATATATATATTTATTTATATATATATATATATATATATTTATATATGTATATATATATATATATATATTTATTTATATATGTATATATTTATATATATATATATATTTATTTTATATGTATATATTTATATATATATATATATTTATTTATATATGTATATATTTATATATATATATATATATGTTTATATATGTATATATTTATATATATATATATTTATTTATATATGTATATATTTATATATATATATTTATTATTTATATATGTATATTTATATATATATATATATATATATATATAAATATACATATATAAATAATAAATATATATATAAAATATACTTTCGGATTTTTTAACTTGAACTTTCGGATTTTTTAACTTGAACTTTTTGATTTTAGATAATTTTTGATTTGAACTTTCGGATCGGGAATTTATTTTTTCTACCTTTACAACTATTTTAAAGATGGGTGCATCATCTTGGAAGTTTGAGGGTTCACTTATATTATGTACTAAATTGTTTTTAAATTTTAATATTGCAATATCTTTCGGAATGTGATGGCGAATAGTTTTATTTTTCAAGTATAATGATTTAATTTTAACTTTTTAATTTAAAGTATAATGGTTTAATTTTAACTTTTTTAATTTTTTAATTTTTTTTCTTCTGAAATTTGAAAATTTTCCAATTAAATTACCAAGTTGCAATAGGGGGAAGGTTGGCGCCATCAAACTAGTTTAACCCCACTTATCGGTCCTAAGTCCGAGATTGCACTTGGATATTTTATAAATTTTTATTTTATTTTATAATTTTTAATTTTGTTTGAAAATGATGGAATATTATCTTTTATATTCGCCATTGATATTCTGAAGTGTTTTGGTATTTTGGGATTCATATATTTCAATTTTTAAATTGATAATTGTGATTGTTTTTATATATTTAAATATTTTTCATTCATATGATGGGCTGCTTTGCGCCTGCATGTATATGAAATTACTTGTGTATAATGTCTTAATGATTCGAATATACATTTTAAGACCAAAAATATATAGTTGATTTTGATTTCTTAATAGAAACAGAATTTTAGCTATTGATAATATATTTTGTTTACATTTGATTACTTTTTAACTATTGTGTTTTTTGAATTTTTTATTATGTTGTTTGTTTTTTCAATGTTCGTTTTTAAAATATATTTTAATGGTATTTCAATGTTTATTTTCTTATATACATATATATAAAAATATATGCTGTCTCTGAGTCATGTGCTGTTGAGGGTTTCACGAAGATCGATTTAACATTTATTTTTGATTCATGTGTTTGACATGAATATTCATATGTTAATCTCATGGTGTGTGAATTATTTTGAGACATGAGGGTTTAGTTCTGAGTAAGTGGATAAGGAGAATATAAAGTAATTTTTAATGGAATTTATATATATATATATATATATTAACTCAAACACATAATGATATTAAAGATTTATATATTTTTAAAGACTGGCAACTTGGCTTTCAATTTTGATTGTCATTGCTCGGTGGTACAATATGATGGTGTTTGTGCTATCGTCAATCAATTACCATTAGAGAGAATGATATTTTTTTTTGGTTATGATGGAATATGATAAAATGAGACAATTACATAAGAGTGATTTGGAGAATATAGAAGGCGCAGACAATATGAGACAGCATGCAAAAATTATAAATAATATAAAAATAAAAACGTTAGCTTCTTGTTCGTTGGTTAATGAGAAATTTACGAAATTAGGGAATTCATGATAATGAAAACATTAAGAGATATAAAACGCGTATTATTTGGAATACTGGTTTTGTAGGAAATTACTATGATGTATCGAAGTGAGAAATTATGAATCGAAATGTAATTATTTTAAATATGACGAAACATTTGATAATAAGTATCATAGTGGTTCAGATCATTTAAAATTGAGATTTAGAAAATGTGGGGATAAAAGATGCAAAACCTGCCCCATGATGCAAAATGAACAGAAGAAGAAGAATCAGAATTTAATTTCTGTAAAACATTCAACTGCATTTATATGTTGACATGTGTGTTTGCGGCTTTAAAATATAGGTCAAACATCAGGAGCTATGAACCTGAGAATCAACCAACATAGATCCGACATTGGAAAAATACATCAACAAAAAATATAGGAAGAATAGAAATACAACATTTTAATAAACATGGCTTTGAAGATGTTGCGTTTAAATATTATTAAAATGTTCCAAATAAGATAATTAGACTATGGTATGAAAACGTTTACATTGGTATTTATAATGCCATGTATCCTTACGGATTGAATGTAATATGGAATAATAAGAATTTAATACAGGCACTGAAACAAAATGATAAAGAATCTATTTATAATAGTAGAAATAATAGTAATAAGAGAAAAAAGTTGGTAAGGTGACGCAAAAAGAGAGAAAATAGAGATATAGATACAGTTAAAAAAAAGTAAATATTTTATTACAAGACTTTGAGAATAGTTTTAGTGTTGCAAAATAAAGTATTTTTTATTTGGACTTAAAAAACAGGAAATAATAATAGTTTTAAAATTATTAAAAAGTATTAGATTAAAAGATAATCATGGATCACACTTGGTAATGGATTTATGCAAATATATTACAAATAGATTAAAAATAAAAATAGACTCTAAGAGGTTTATAATATAGAATATTGCACTTTTTGCTATACATGAAAAAAAAATCATATAATGGGATACAATTTTCTGAAATATTTGGGAAACACATGGATTTATTTTCGATGAAAATGTGTTAATAAAACGAGCGTTTAAGTATAATAAAAAATTAGTAGATCAATTTTCAACTATAATAATATTAAGGAATTGGTGGATAAAAAAAGAATGTTGTTGCAATGAATACAATAATTACGTAGATGAATATCATGGGCACGTAATAACTGGCAAACTTAGAAATTGTGCTGGATCACACACACACACAGAAATTAAGAGAAATTATGAGCAAAGGTACTGGTTATCGATTGACTATTTCAAACAGCAATTTAAATGTGAGAAAACAACTATCAGAAGATATTAATAAATTTATTCTAAATGTTGTAATTAAATATAATTTACCTACTCCAGGCTTTAAAGAATATGGTTTTCATGTCCTCAAGGACTTAATGAATTTTAATTTTAGAACAAAAAATGAAGATTGTTATAGAAAATTAAGGGACCAATAGAAAACTTACAAAAACACTTTGTGATCGTTTATGTAGATAAAGTACCAGGAAATTAAGCAATTATATGTAAATATTATTATAGTAAATTAATAAATGATCATATACAAAATAATAATGCATATGATGTAAGTAAATTTAGTATGAAAGAAATTAACAACAGATTATTGGCATTTGGTAAACAATTAAATATTTCTAGCAATAAAATTATATATCCCCATATATTTCTGACTCCTAAAATTTCATAAAAATCAATCAAATTCCGCAGTGTAACAAATGGGTTCAATACTTATATATCAAAATCGGGAAGAATTTTACAGACCATATTACAAGATACAATAGACAAATTTAAGGATATATCTATAAAAAACAGCCATGATGTAATAAAGAAAGTTGATCAACAAGAGGTATTTTCTATGAATGGGTTCGATTTCGAGGATTTATTTAACTCCATTAAAATAGAAGATATAATTCAGGTACTTTCAGATGCATATGAGAAATATGATTTGAATAATTACATTAGTTCTGAAAAGTTCAATACACTTATTCGTTTTGTTATACAGGAGAACTTCATTATTTTTTTGAGAACAAACTTTATAAACAAATCAAAGGATTGCCTCAGGGTGGCCCGGCTTGTAATAGTCTCACTAACCCTGTATTTGCACCATTATGAAATAGTTCGAAGAAAGGAACCCTCTTGCTTCTTGTTAAGATACATAGATGATTTAATTATTATAGGTCATGATAGAGAATTTAAACCTAACATTAATTTTTATCCGGAATACCTAAAATTAATACAGACGAATTTTAACTCAAACAAAGTTGAATTTTTTGGATTTGGATTTAACTATTATTGACAATAAATTATTTAGCAATATATATGATAAAAAGGGAAGCATTTAAATTCAATGTCATAAAGATACCAAACTTCAATAGTTGTCTTCATATATCTGTATTTAGAAATATAATTTTTTTTTTTTGTTGAGAAATAATAATTTAACTACGCACAATATTGATAGATTCAAAAATATCCAGAAATTTATATTATTGTGCATACAAATGATTATCCATCAATTTTCCTGAGAAAATATATAGATCAGAAATATTTCTTAAAAAATATTTTTAAACTCGTAAATGCACAAATCCACCACACAACATTAGGTCCACAAAGTCAGCTTGTTAGTGGTCCAGCTGTGAAGAATTTGTGCATTCCACACACACAGGTTGCATTTTAATATACATTTTAATACACACACACTTAAACAATATTTATACGACCATATATACACTTTAAAATTATTTATTACCAGTTAAACATTTATGTCCAATCAGACATTTATGACCAATCAATCAAGCAAGTCTTTTACATGTGATATGGTTTGCATCTAATGCCAAGTAGTCATACTCTGGTGTTGGATCAAGAATCGATTGGATTGACATGGTTGGATGTTATGAGCAAAATATGTGTATTTGATATATTAAAAATGAAATGTCGTGCAATAAGAAATGGATCATATTCTTGATGGGATACTGTTTGGTGAGTCTTTAATGATTTACTCTGTTCATTTGTGAATATACTGTATTTTTAATGATTAACTCTATTCATTTGTGAATATACTGTGTTTTTAATGTGAACATTCGGTTTTAGAAATTTTGGTTTGAACTTTCGGATTTTAACTTGAACTTTCGAATTTTTAATTTGAACTTTCAGATTTTTTGTACTTGAACTTTTTTTAGAATCACCGGTTTGAACTTTCGGATTTTTTAACTTGAACTTTCGGATTTTTAACTTGAACTTTCAGGATTTTTTAACTTGAACTTTCCCCATTTTGCTTGAACTTTCGGATTTTTTTTCCTTGAACTTTCGGATTTTTTAACTTGAACTTTCAGATTTTTAACTTGAACTTTCAGTTTTTTTAACTTGAAATTTCGGATTTTAACTTGAACTTTCAGTTTTTAATTTGAACTTTCGGATTTTTAACTTGAACTTTCGGTTTTTTGGCAACTTAAGTTTTTTAACGAACTTTCGGATTTTTTAACTTTTTTGAACTTTCGGATTTTTAACTTGAACTTTCATTTTTTAACTTGAACTTTCGGATTTTTTAACTTGAACTTTTTGGCGGATTTTTTTAACTGAACTTTCGGATTTTTACCTGAACTTTCGGATTTTAACTTGAACTTTTTGATTTTAGATAATTTTTGATTTGAAACTTTGGATCTACTCAATATTTTTGATTTGAACTTTCGGTTCAGGAATTTATTTTTTTTCACCCCTACAACTATTTTAAAGATGGGTGCATCATCTTGGAAGTTTGAGGGTTCACTTATATTATGTACTAAATTGTTTTTAAATTTTAATATTGCAATATCTTTCCAGTGATGGCGAATAGTTTTTATTTTCAAATATAATGATTTAATTTTAACTTTTTAATTTAAAAATTATAATGTGGTTTAATTTTAACTTTTTAATTTTTTTGAACTTTTTTTCTTCTGAAATTTGAAAATTTTCAATTAAATTACCAAGTTGCAATAGGGGGTTAGGGTTGGCGCCATCAAACTAGTTTAACCCACTTATCGGTCTTAAGTCCGAGATTGCACTTGGATATTTTATAAATTTTTATTTTATTTTATAATTTTTTAATTTTGTTTGAAAATGATGGAAAACATTATCTTTTATATTCGCCATTGATATTCTGATGTTTTTGGTATTTTGGGATTCATATATTTCAGTTTTTTAAATTGATAATTGTGATTGTTTTTATATTTAAATATTTTTCGATTCGCCTTGTTGGGCTGCTTTGCACCATGTATGAAATTACTTATTAATATATCTTAATAGTTCGAATATACATTTTAAGACCAAAATATATAGTTGATTTGATTTCTTAATAGAAACAGAGGTTTTAGCTATTGATAATATATTTTGTTTACATTTGATTGCTTTTTACGCTATTGTGTTTTTGAATTTTTATTATGTTGTTTTGTTTTTTCAATGTTTACAGTTTTTAAAATATATTTTAATGGTATTTCGATGTTTATTTTCTCTTATATACATATATATAAAACATATGCTGTCTCTGCAGGTCATGTGCCTTGCTGAGGGTTTCACGAAGATCGAGTTGACATGTTATTTTGATTCATGTGTTTGACATGAATATTCATGTGTTGATCTCATGGGTGTGCGAAGGAATTATTTTTTGGAGACCTTCGAGGGTTTTAGCAGTTCTGAGTAAGTGGATAGGGAGAATATAAAGTAATTTTTAATGGAATTTTATACGCCCTTACCATGCTTGTATTATACTCAAACACATAACGATATTAAAGACTTATATATTTTTAGGAGACTGGCAGCTTGGCTTTCAATTGCGATTGATTGTCGTTGCTCGGTGAAGGTACAATATGATGGTGTTTGTGCTATCGTTCGA
Organism: Trichonephila clavipes; assembly: GCA_019973935.1. Taxonomy (NCBI): domain Eukaryota; kingdom Metazoa; phylum Arthropoda; class Arachnida; order Araneae; family Nephilidae; genus Trichonephila; species Trichonephila clavipes. Next base: position 2,470 of record BMAU01000496.1, on the reverse strand, counting down.
TCTGAAATTACCATTAGTAGAGGATGATATTTTTTGGTTATGATGGAATATGGTAAAATGGAGACAATTACATAAGAGTGATTTGGAGGGAATATGAGAGAGGCTCAGTGGCATACTAGCCGCCAGGACAGCGTGCAAAGGGTGCTATAAATAATATAACACCACACCGGCGTTGAGCTGCGTTGTTCGTTGGTTAATGAAGGGAAATTTACGAAATTGAGGCACGCGTGATAATGAAAACATTAAGAGATATAAAACGCGTATTATTTGGAATACTGGTTTTGTAGGAAATTACTATGATGTATCGAAGTGGAGAAATTCATGAATCAGAAATGTAATTATTTTAAGTAACTGACGAAACATATGATAATAAGTATCATGTGTAGTGGTTCAGATCTATTTAAAATTGAGATTTAGAGAATGTGGGGATAAAAAGATGCAAAACAACATGCCCCATGATGCAAAAATGAACAGAAGAATGAAGAATCAGAAATTTAAGTTCTGTAAGACATTCAACTGCATTTATATGTTGACATGTGGTGTTTGCGGCTTTTTAGATAGTATAGGTCAAACATCAGGAGCTATGAACCTGAGAATCAACCAACATGGATTCCGACATTGGAACAAATACATCAACAAAAATATAGGAAGGAATAGAAATACAACATTTTAATAAACATGGCTTTGAAGATGTTGCGTTGAATATTATTAAAACTGTTCCAAATAAGATAAATAGACTATGGTATGAAAACGTTTACATTGGTATTTATAATGCTATGTATCCTTACGGATTGAATGTGATGTGAATAATAAGAATTTAATACAGGCAGTAGAAACAAAATGATAAAAGAATCTATTTATAATAGTAAGAAATAATAGTAATAAGAGAAAAAAAGAGTTGGTAAGGGTGGACGCTAAAAAGAGAGAAGAGCAGGAGATATAGAAAGCACGGTACAGTTAAAGAAGTAAGCTAAATATTTTATTACAAGACTTTGAGAACAGTTGTTAGTGCTGAAAATAAAAAGTATTTTTTATTTGGACTTAAGAAAACAGGAAATAATAATAGTTTTAAAAATTATTAAAAAGTATTCAGATTAAAAGATAATCATGGATCACACTTAGTTGATGGATTTGTGCAAATATATTGCAAATAGATTAAAAATAAAAATAGACTCTAAGGAGGTTTATAATATAGAATATTGCACTTTTTGCTATACGAAAAAAAGAAAAAATCATATAATGGGATACAATTTTCTGAAATATTTGGGAAACACATGGATTTATTTCCGATGAAAAAATGTGTTAATAAAGCGAGCGTTCAAGTATAATAACAAAAAATTAGTAGATCGAATTTTCAACTATAATAGTATTAAGGAGTTGGTGGATAAAAAGAATGTTGATGGGCAATGAATACAAGAATTACGTAGATGAATATCATGGGCACGTAATAACTGGCAACTTAGAAATTTTAAGGATCACACACACGCACACAGAAATTGAGAGAAATTATGAGCAAAGGTGCTGGTTATCGATTGACTATTTCAAACAGCAATTTAAATGTGAGAAAACAACTATCAGAAGATATTAATAAATTTATTCTAAATGTTGCAATTAAATATAATTTACCTACTCAGGCTTTTTAAAGAATATGGTTTTCATGTCCTCAAGGACTTAATGAATTTTAATTTTAGAACAAAAAATGAAGATTGTTATAGAAAAATTAAAGGGACCAATAGAAAACTGCTGACAAAATACTTTGTGATCGTTTGTGTAAGATAAAGTACCAGGAAATTAAAAGCAATTAGCATATGTAAATATTATTATAGTAAATTAATAAATGATCATATACAAAAATAATAATGCATATGATGTAAAGTAAATTTAGTATGAAAGAAAGTTAACTTCAACAGATTATTGGCATTTGGTAAACAATTAAATATTTCTAGCGATAAAATTATATATCCCCACTTATATTTCTGACTCCTAAATTTCATAAAGATTCCTGAAATCAAATTCCCGCAGTGTAACAAATGGGAGTTTCAATACTTATATATCAAAAATCAGGGAAGAATTTTACGAAGACCATATTACAGCAGATACAATAGACAAATTTAAGGATACATCTATTATAAAAAACAGCCATGATGTAATAAAGAAAGTTGATCAACAAGGAGGTATGTTTCTGTGGAAATGGGTTCGATTTCGAGTGATTTGTTTAACTCCATTAAAATAGAAGATATAATTCAGGTACTTTCAGATAGCATGTAAGGGAAATATGATTTGAATAATTACATTAGTTCTGAAAAAGTTCAATACACTTATTCGTTTTTTTGTTATACAGGGAGAACTTCATTATTTTTGAGAACAAACTTTATAAACAAAATCAAAGGATTGCCTCAGGGGTGGCCCGGCTGGCAATAGTCTCGCTAACCTGTATTTGCACCATTATGGGAAATAGTTCGAAGAAAGG